>JASDQU010710354.1:1012-13663 GCA_032191745.1 Picea mariana
AGCAGGTTGTAACTAGCATCCCAGAACCCAGAATGAGGTGAAACTTGGAAAGAATGTCCATAATATATTTATGCAGAAACCCAATTGACCTCATAAGAAAATTCCAATGGAGTAGAAGAAAAAATTCATAATTACAGCGCAGAGTTGTGCCAAGTTGAAAAATGAACAGAAAAATTAATGGGAAAATTTCAAATAGCCATAACTTTATGCTCCGGACTTGGAATTGAGCATGTGAGTGGGCGTTGGAAAGGTCTTGGACAGAAAAAATAATTATCCACCTAGAAAATTGATCAGGCACTCAATTTTCTAGGGAATCAGAAGAAATGATTCTGATATATTATAGAACCAAAATGGTTCATATTTTTTTCATGAAATTGTTGAAACAGTTAGTCTGACAAGTTTTGTTGGTTGCACATTTTCCAGAGTTAACAACAACTAGATTAGATCAGGATCAACACAGACTCCAAATAAATTGAAGTGGCATAGGGGACTTACATTCAAGATGATGAGATTAGAGGGATGGATGTTCATTTGGGCATTGAAGGAACAAACTCCAATGGACATGGAGATGAAAGGAATGAAAACATGAATATGGTAGAGACCATTAAAAAATTGCAGAAGGATGTCCAAAGCCATAAATATGATAATGAAAGGATTGTGAAAGATAAGGAGTAGAAAAATGACTTCAACATGAAGTTATTGGAGAGCTTGAACAGAATAGAAAATAAATTGGACAAGGAGAGTGGCTCAAGCAAATCAGGAAGCCACAGGCCTTCTGATGAAAAAAGAAAAGCTATAAGTGTTAGTAGACATCACCATCACTCCCAAAGGCATTCCAATAAGAGAATAGGTAGCAGCTCAAGTCCATCCCTTGTTATAAAGCATATGAGTTCTGGAGTGGATGAGCTATGAGGAGAAATGAACAAAATCAAACCTCCTACATTTGATGGTGAGCACAAGAAGGATGAAGATGCAGAGACATGGTTGTTGATCATGAGAAAGTATTTTCAATTACATAATTATTCTTCTCATGCAGAAGGTAGAATTGTCATCTATCAACTCAAGGGAAAGGCATCCATGTGATGGGATCATCTTGTGCAGGTGCAACACATTAAATAAAAAAGTGTTACTTGGAGAGAATTCAAGAAATATTTTGAGAATAAATAATTGACTAAGAGATACTATGACAAGAAAATGAAAGAGTTCTATGAACTCAAGCTTGGGAGTATGACCATGGATATATAGGAAAGAAGGTTTTTAGAACTATTTAAGTATGTCTCTTTCATCAAGGATGAGACAGTTAATATTCAAATGTATTTGAGTGGATTTCCATCATTTATCAGTGATAAAATACAGTATGATGATCCAAAGACATTGGAGGAGACCATAAGGTGAGCTAAGTGCCTATATGATCAAAAAAAAGCAAGGCCAACTTTCCAAAAATCTTGGTAAGACAAAAAGAAGTTCAATATGGATCAGAAGAAGAAGGGATCTAAGCCACCCTTCTTCAGAAATAATCCACAGGGACAGAAAACTCCTAGAGAGCCCAGAGTGATTGAAACAGGGGATCAAAGGCCAAGGTAGCCACCTATTCAATGTTGGGGATGTAAAGTAGATCACATGTTCAGATATTGTCCTCACATGGGTGAAAAGGGGAGGATTGTTCACAATGTACAACAAGATGAAATAGTGGAGGACATGAGCAGAAATGTGCCAAGGATCTATGCAACCCTGGACAACAAGAAAGCAGAGTATCAATCATATATGATTGAAGTGGAAGGTATGATCAACAACCAAACCATTGTCATTTTAATTGATTCAGGAGCTAGTCATAGTTATATAGATCCTAAGATAGTGGAAAGTTTTCATTTGCCAAGAAGCAAGAATGGAAAATCTTGGTTGGTGCAGCTGGCTACAGGAGCCAAAAGAAAATTTAATGAGATGGTTAAGTCATGTCTTATGGACATGAATGGATTGAACACCAGGGCAGATTTGAACATCTTTCCTTTAGGTTCCTATGATTGTCTAATTGGGATGGATTGGTTGGACCAACATCATGCCATCCTAGACTGTCATAACAAATAATTTACTTGCTTGGATGAGGAAGGGGAACTAAGGAAAGTGCAGGGAATTCTCAGGGTAGTAACCATCAAAGAAATTTCAACATTGTAGCTGAAGAAATGTTATAGAAAAGGGTGTCAAATATTTGCAGCACATATGGAAGAGACACCTAGAGATAAGGTTCCAAAATTGGAAGATCATGCAGTCCTAAAAGAGTTTGAAGATGTGTTCAGGGAAGTACCGGGACTACCCCCAAAGAGAGATATTAATTTCTCTATATATTTAATGCTTGGAGCAGCTCTAGTGTCAAAGACTCCTTACAGAATGAGTACACCATAGCTGAAGGCTTTGCAAATGCAAATTGAAGAGCTTCTAAAGAAGGGGTATATACGCCCAAGTGTGTCACCTTGGGGTGCCCCAGTCTTGTTCGTGAAGACGAAATATGGAACATTAATATTGTGTATTGATTTCAGGCAGTTGAATAAAGTGACTGTGAAGAACAAGTATCCTCTGCCAAGAATTCATGATATTTTTGATCAATTGAAGGATGCAAAGATCTTTTCAAGGATAGATATCAGGTCAGGACACCATCAAGTAAGGATTAAAGAGGAATATATCAGCAAGACTTCCTTCAAGATAAGGTATGGTCATTATGAGTTCACAGTGGTATTATTTGGGTTATCAAATGCACCAGTTGTTTTCATGTGCTTAATGAATGGTGTTTTCCAAGAATATTTAGACAAATTTGTCATTGTCTTTTTGGATGACATTCTTATATATTCTAAGTCAGAAGAAGAGCATGAGCATCATTTGAGGATGGTGTTGCAAGTTTCAAAGGAGCATTAGTTGTATTCCAAGTTGAACAAGTGCTCATTTTATCAAAAGAAAAATCACTATTTGGGGCATATCATTTCAAAGGATGGGATGGCAGTGGATCCTGAGAAGATAGAATACATTAGAGAATGGTCAACGCCAAAGAATGTGACAGAGGTCAGATCATTCATGGGCCTTGCAGGATACTATAGGAGATTTATTGAAGGATTTTCAAAGATTGCACACCCAATCACTTCCTTGCAAAGAAAGGGTGTTAATTTTCAGTGGACATTGGATTGTGAAAAGAGTTTCCAACACTTGAAACAATTATTAACAAGTTCTCCAATACTAAGGATTGTAGACCTAAATGAATACTTCATTGTATGCATGGATGCATGTAAACAAGGACTTGGTGGAGTCCTCAGTCAAAATGGGTTTGTTATATGTTATGAGTCAAGGAAGTTACAGGAGCATGAAAGACACTATGCCACTCATGATTTAGAGTCGGTAGCCATAGTGCATGCCTTGAGGAAATGGAGACACTACCTCATGGGAAAAAGGTTTGAGCTGAGAATAGACCATAATGGTCTGAAATATTTATTTGATCAACCAACTCTAAATGCTAGGGAAAGCAGATGGTTAGAATTTCTAAGTGAATATGACTTTGATATAAAGCATATCAAGGGGAAAGAGAACAAAGTGGTTGATGCACTCAGCATAAGAGTGCATGAATTGCATACTACATCCATTAGCATGTACCAATAATATTTGAAAGAAAGAATTATAGAGTCTACCAAATCAGATTTGCAATATGAGGAATTAGTGGCAAAATTACAGCAAGGTAATTTATAGCAGAAAATTGAAGATGACAAGCTAGATAATGATGAAATTCTCATGTATAGAGGCATAATTTATGTACCAAATTCTAATGAATTGAAAAATATGATATTGAGATAAATTCATAATGTGCCTTATGTTGGGCACCCAAGATATCAGAAAAATATTACAGCTGTCAAAAGCCAATATTATTGGCCAGGCATGAAGAAAGAGGTTGTTGATTTTATTGCCATATGTTTGGAATGTCAAAAGGTAAAGGTTGAGCATAGACACCTAGCTGGTTTGCTACAGCCATTACCCATTCCTGAGTGGAAATGGGAAGTTGTGACCATGGATTTCATCACTAAACTGCCCAGAACAAACAACAAACATGATTCTATCATGGTGGTGGTGGATAATCTTACCAAAGCTGCCCATTTTTTTCCAGTTAAACTCACTCACAAGGCAGCGAACATTTTTTATGTTTATATGAAAGAAATTGCTAGATTACATGGCATGCCCAAGACAATTGTGTCTGAAAGAGATCCAAAATTTACTTCAAAATTTTGGAAGGGATTATTTAATGGATTTGGAACAAATTTGAATTTTAGCACAGCTTATCATCCAAAATCGGATGGACAAACAGAGAGGGTGAATCAAGTGATTGAGGATATGTTAACAATATATGTGATGGATAAACCATCAAAATGGGAAGACTACCTACACTTGGTAGAGTTTTCTTATAACAATGGGTACAAAGCATCTCTAAAGATGAGCCCATTTGAGCAACTTTATGGCAAAAAGTACAACACACCAATAAGTTGGGATAACCCAGCAGACAGAGCAGTGGTTGGATCAGATTTGCTCAGGGAAATGGAGGAGCAAATGATAAAAATAAAGAAAAATTTAAAGGTTGCCCAAGACAGGCAGAAAAGCTATGCTGATAAGGGAAGAACTCATAGGAAATTTAAAGTGGCTGACCATGTATTTTTTAAAGTGAAAGCCAATAGAAGTTCCTTTAAATTGGGAAATTGTTCAAAGTTGGCAACTCATTATTGTGGGTCGTTTGAAATCCTAGAGAGGATTGGTCCAGTAACTTATATGATTGCATTGTCTGCATCTATGTCTGTTCATAATGTAGTCCATGTATCATTTCTAAAGAAATATATACCTGATGCTAATCATGTTATTGATTGGAATATGATTCAGGTAGAGCAAAAAGGAACTTTTCAAGTGCATCTGGTATGCATTCTGAACCGAAAAATCAAACAACTCCATAATCGAGCCATAGGGATTGTAAAGGTCCAAGGGACCTAGTACTATCCTAAGGATGCTACTTGGGAGCATGAGGATGCAATGTGGGCAGAATACCCTCATATTTTTGAGGATTTTTGAAATTTTGTTGTATATGGGTACATGATGCACTGAGGACAGTGCATAAATAAGGGGAGGAGATTGTAATATCCTTAGGTCGTGCCCAATTGTAATCCAAATGAAAATGTACTTAAGATGGTGAGTTGTTTTGGTATCATTTTGTATGCACATTTCATGGCATAGTGCGTGCATGTATTGCACAATGAAATGATGAAGTGTGCACATTCCAGGATACCACACGCAGCATCTTAAGGGTGCGCGATTGTGAGGCCAGCGAGCCTTTGTGTATATGCTATGTTTTATAGGCTGGTGAGACACATATTATAAGCTAGGATGCTTATGTTTTTATTAGGTCGGAGACCCTAGGTGTTAAAGGCCAGTGCACTTGTATTTGTACATGTCTAATAATTAATATAAAATACATCGTTGCACGCAAACCAACCATGATAAAAGAGATGGGGGACTAAACTCCACTAGTTAAGGAAAGGGAGGGGCTAAGTTAAGGAAAGGGGATAAGCTAGGGAGCTTAAGACAAAAAGGAATATTATATTAATATTTCTTAAATCATAAAGTATAGATAATTATTTTATCCTAAGTTCTAAAGTTGGGTACAGGTGGGCCAAAGTAGCTCCCAACATGACAAGTGTCAAGTTGGGGACATGCATACATATTGTTGGGACTTAGTTTATTTTCGATCATATTTTCCATGATCATGGCCATGATTCAACCATCATTCAGTCATCCAGCCAATCATCCATGAGCATGCACACACCCATTGAACTATCCTTTGTATCTTCATCATTGTACCTGAACCTGTATCCATAGCCATTTTTTGTTGGTGTATCTGGTTATCTTGAGAGCGGGACTAAAGAAGAGGGTTGTCAGGCCCATGGGATATTGAAGAGGCAGGTTGTCAGGCCCGTGAGAAATCCTTTGGGTGAGAGAATTGTTGGGGATTGATTCCTGAAGGTGTTGAACTACAACTACAGTGCTTTGATACTTCCTTTCTGACCTATTGTTGAAGCCGAGAAAGGAAGTGGGGAAGTCGAAGGATTGTTGAGCATAGAAGGTGTTATCACCCAAGAAACTCTTTGAGGTTCTGGATCAAAGATGCTTGGTAACTTAAGGTAAACTTGTTTTTTTTTATTTTGTATGTGTGGATCAATGGGATAACTCAATTACAGTATGGTATTCTGATAGTCAAAATGAGAATCAAATGAACCAGTTCTCTCAAGGATCAATAATCAGATGATAGCTTTAAAGTGGGTGAGAAAGCAGTGTTTATAAACCAGATACAAAATGTAGGGTTTAATAAACAATGATAAGAAACAAATAAGCAAGTTATGAACTGAATGATGAGATGACAGTCATTATACAGTTAAAACAAATTGAATAAGAGTACAGAAGGAAAGATGAGAATCTGATATCAATAGAGAGAGAAAACTGTGATTTGTATTATCATATCAAAAAGCATGTTTACAATATAGTATATTTTTGTATCCATAATCGAACCCCCCTTGCCTCTTACATCTATCAACTTAAATAATATTTACAAATTATTTTCAAGATCCTCCAAAGATGGATCTGATAACCTCTTTTCTTATCTCAAATTCGAGATTGTGAGGTGGCTGGAAAACATAGAAATTTCTGGAAAAATGCTGCTCCAAGATTCACCTATATCCTCCAAATCAAAATAGATATTGGGAAACGAAGAGAGTTTATTGAATATCAGTCTGTGATTATGAAACAACTCCTTTAGTTTCTAAAAATAGTATTCCAACTCATCAGAATCTGTCCTTAAAGACAGTGACTAAAACAGGAAAAACAGAGTATTTAATTTCTATAAATATGGTGCTCAAAGATTGACCTATATTTCACAAATCACAATAGATCTTGGAAAATTGAGCGAGTTTATTGAAGAGCCACCATGCTTATGAAATACATCCTTTGGTTTCGAAAAATAATCTTCTAGATGATCAGAATCTGTCTCCCAAGAAGGTGACTAAAACAGGAAAATCCAAATTTCCAAATCTAGTCATATTCCTACATTTTAGGATTTGATCTCTAGAATATTATATTGATAAAATGAAGTTCCACCTACACTTATGGATGAGATTTGATATATATGATTAGTCATCATCATCCTCTCCTTAATAAACTCAACCAAGTCGAATTTGACCTTTTGACCAAAATAATACATGTTGGAAAATTTCTGAAAATGATGCCTCATCTTGTGGGGAAATTTTGAGTGCCTTCCCAAGCTCTAAATGAAGATCTAAATGTACTATTGGAAACATTAGGATGTCTATTTGTCAATCAACTATTTGAGCGTGTAAAACGGACTAGCCACGGCTCAGAAAATTGATTTTTCCCAAGGCATTTTATCAGCTGAAAAACCTGCACTTTCATCGGCTCACTACACTGTGAAAACAGTCATTTAGTCGGTGAAAAGGGAGACTTTCACCAGATTAGTACACTGTGAAAAATTCATTTAGCCGGTGAAAGATAAAATTTGTTTTTTGGTATATTTTGAGATGCCACATCATTTTTTCATTGGAAAATAAGATTTAACGCCAATCTTATATACCTTAAAACTTAAAGATTTATAAATAAATCTTTACCTTATTATCATCTTATAATATGATATCAAAATAAATGCAAGGCATTTTTTATCACTAACATCTGGCTCCAACTGGGATGGAGACCTCCCTGTGAGGTTTCCAAGAACATGGCAGACCTTGTTCCTTTAGTATTCTGCTTGGAGTCATTTAGCCTTTACGATTTATCATCTGAAAACCTGTAGCAAACCTATAGCATGCTTGTTTATTCATTAAATCAATCAACTGAAAATAATCAAGTTGCTCATTTCTCTCAGAAATCTCAATGCTAAATACAGACTGCTTAATCTCTGTCTGAGAAGAAAGCATGATGAACTGTTGATCTGGAATTTTCATCTCATCATCTTTCTCTCCGTATCTACTGCAATCTTCATGTGTCTGCAAATCAGAAAACTAAGGGTTGTCCTTAGTATCTGCTGCAGATTCTAATCTGGAATTTTGATCTTCACTGCAATTTTGATCAACAAATTTATAACTAGTATCAACCACAGCATGCACACATTTCTAATCATCTATCTGCTGAAAAGTAGAACTAGATAAAATTCTAGTAGACAACAAGCATTCACAAATTTCAACATCTTCTTTCTTATCATAATTTGAAACAACAATATTCACAAGGAGAAAGAGGATCTTTCTGATGCTCTAGCTGGAGATAAGACAGTATCTGAAAATCTTGTTCCTCATGGTTACTGCAACTTTCCTCAATTTGCAAATCTGGAAAATGTGGGCTAATCCACTTATTTCAACGAACATTGGATCAACAGAAAGTTGATCATCTCCATGTGCAGCTAACGAAACCAATTCCTCAGATTCATTAAAATCAGAAACAGAGGTAATAGGAAATATTTCAACTCTTCATTACTCTTTTCTAACTCATGTTTATGAGGAAGCACATCACATCGAAGATCATTTGAAAGCTAATGTAGATTGTGAGGAAAATATTCTTCTCTATTTAGATCTTCAACTTTAGAATGCAATTCACATTTCTCACAACAATTATCAAATAAGAACTCATCTGAAAAGTACTTTTTGTCTAATTCCTTTTGCATAAGTGGTCCTCCTTTCTTTCTTCCCATCATGCAATAATCACAGGTTGATATGTACATGGTTAACACAGAGAACTTTTCTAAATGGAGAAGGTGTTGGCGCTAGTGAAAATGATCATGTGTCTGGATGTAATAATGATCATATTATTCACCACTATTAAACCTGTCCTTCATCTGCCACATAGAATATATGACCAAATACATCATCATATTACACTAAGACATGGTGAAAACGTGTAACCGTTCTTGTGCCTCCATTTAAATTGCCATCATGATTACATGACATGTGTACAATATGTCTTTTTGGGTTCTTAAGGCACTGGAGAAAAAACCCAAATCTACACTTTCACCGGCTCACTAGTTTTCGAAAATGCCATTTAGCTGTTGAAACCTTGAACTTTCACCGGCTAACTTCAGCTTCAAAACAGACATTAGCCATTGAAAAGATTTTCTTTGATTTTTTGAAAATATCTTTTGACAATCGATTTATTATAAGAAATATATCCTATACTTTGATACTTGAATTTCTAAAAAACAATTGTATGGAAATCTATTTATGACCCTGCTATCACTAAAAAATGAAACAAACTGACTGGTTCATTTTTGGAGATAACATCTGGGTTTTTTCACCTAATCCTCTGCTAAACTGGAAATTGTATGTAGTTTGTTGTAGCCTGTCTGCTTATTTCAGAAATCAACAATTGAATGTGATCTAGCTTCTCGTATGAGGAGCTTATTATCACACCTACTCCTACTTCTAATCAGTAGGGGAAAACTGATCAAGTAAAACTAAATCTCCAATGCAACCAAGAAAGAAATTGATTTTCTGGTAACCTCCTTGATCTGAATCCGAAAAAGAAAGGAAACTATAGTATGCAAAAATATAGTTTGAAAAGATGGAAGAACCAACCATCATCTGACAAAAATATCTGGAATTTTATGCTGCTCATAAACTCCAAGTAGTCATCTATAGGGTCAATAAATCCCCAAAGAAATACCTCCCTTTGTTGATGTTCCAACTGAAAGGTAAAATTCTGTTGGTTGTTGCCTTCACTGATGTCAATGCTGAATGTGGATTGTTCTTCCTCTGTCAAATGAAAATACCAGCTCAACTATTGATCTGAAACTTTCTGCTCCTCACCTTCCTTCTCATATCTGCTTAAATCTCCCTTGGTCTACAAATCAGAAAACTAAGGGCTGCCCTTAGAATCCACTGCAGATCTGAAATTGTCACCTACTAATGTGTCAATCTGATAATCATCTTTGGGGTTTTCAAAGGGGACAATCTCATCTTCATGAAAACCTAAGTCAGTAGATGCATTTGATTCAATGACAAAAGCATCACTATAGTTATCATAATGTGGATCATCGATCTCTTGATCATGATGAGAAATATCTTCTACTGCAGCAAAGTCTTCATAATTATCTAAATCTTTATTCAGCACACTAAGTTCATGACAACATTCTGGATAAAGAAGATCAATTGGAAACTTTGTTTTGCAAAACAAATGGAAGGCAACATGAAAATTTTCCAAAGAACTGATACTTGCATTTGGAAGAGACTGGCACCAATTAAGAGAAAATCCCTCTAATGATTTCCTGAAAAGATTAATTTGAGCATCTTCATGTATAATTTCATGTCGATTAATAAAGTCATGAAAATCCAGCAAGTGTTCCACTGGTACTTCCCATTCTTCTCCTTGAAATCTTGGAATACTTCTTTCCCATTCATCTTTACTAGGAATTGGATGAGGGTAACTAGAAATACATGAAAATTTTCAAAAAGCATACCTCTTGTTCATTTCATACCAGTGGAGTCGCCATCAGATTTATGAACAATAGAGTTGTCACTGAATCTTCCTTTGTGGAGTCTCCAGATAGATGATTACAACTGATTTGTGTCCAGACATTGTCTATCATCAAAGCTGGATCTTGTCATGTCCCAAGGAAGTTGAGCTTCAATCTCCTCTCCCCGGCAACGGCGCCAATTTGTTATCACTCCAAGAAACTCTTTGAGGTTGTGGATCAAATATGCTTGGTAACTTAAGGTAAACTTGTTTTTGTGTTTTGTATGTGTGGATCAATGGGATAACTCAATTACAGTATGGTATTCAGACAGTCAAAATGAGAATCAAATGAACCAATGCTCTCAAGGATCAATAATCAGATGATATCTTAAAAGTGGGTGAGAAAGCAGTGTTTATAAACCAGATACAAAATGTAGGGTTTAATAAACAGTGATAAGAAAATATTAAGCAATTTATGAACTAACTGAAGAGATGACAGTCATTCTACAGTTAAAACAACTTGAATAAGAGTACAGAAGGAAAGATGAGAATCTGATATCAATAGAGAGAGAAAACTATGATTTGTATTATCATATCAAAAAGATTGTTTACAATATAGTATATTTTTGTATCCAGAATCGAAACCCCCTTGACTATTACATCTATGAGCTTAAATAATATTTACAAATTATTTTCAAGATCCTCCAAAGATGGATCTGATAACCTCTTTTCTTATCTCAAATTCGAGATTGTGAGGTGGCTAGAAAAGATAGAAATTTCTGTAAAAATTATGCTCCAATATTCACCTATATCCTCCAAATCACAATAGATCCTGGGAAACTGAGAGAGGTTATTGAATAGAAGTCTGTTCTTATGAAATACCTCCTTCATTTTCTAAAAATAGTATTCCAACTCATCAAAATCTGTCCTTAAAGACAGTGACTAAAACAGGAAAAACTGAGTATTTAATTTTTGGAAATATGGTGCTCAAAGATTGACCTATATTTCACAAATCACAATAGATCTTGGAAAATTGAGAGAGATTATTGAATATCTGCCCATTCTTATTAAATAACTCCTTTTTTTTCAAAAAATACTCTTCTAGATGATCAGAATCTGTCTCCCAACAAGGTGACTAAAACAGGAAAATCCAGATTTTCAAATCTAGTCATATTCCTACATTTTAGGATTTGATCTCTAGAATATTTCTATTGATCAAATGAAGTGCCACCTGCACTCATGGATGAGATTTTATAATATATATTATTATTCATCATCATCTTCTCCTTAATAAACTCAACCAAGTCGAATTTGACCTTTTAACCAAAATAATACATTTTGGAAAATTTCTGAAAAATGATGTCTCATCTTGTGGGGAACTTTTGACTACCTTCCCGAGCTCTAAATGAAGATATGAAAGTACCATTGGAAATATTAGGATGTTTGGTTGTCAATCAACTATTTGAGCATGTAAAACGAACTCTCCATGGCTCAGAAAATTGATTTTTCCCAAGGCAGTTTATCAGCTGAAAAACCTGCACTTTCACCGGCTCACTACACTATGAAAACAGTCATTTAGCCAGTGAAAAGGGAGACTTTCACCGGCTTACTACACTGTGAAAAATTCATTTAGCCGGTGAAAGCTAAAATTTTCTTTTTGGTATATTTTGAGATGCCAGATCATTTTTTCATTGGAAAATAAGATTTAAAGCCAATCTTATATACTTTAAAACTTAAAGATTTATAAATAAATCTTTACCTTATTATCATCGTATGATATGATATCAAAATAAATTCAAGGCATTTTTTATCGCTAACAGAAGGGGCACACTTCCTGGGTAGGACAGGCATGTGGGGAATGAGGGATTGTAGGTTGTTAGTTGAGTGAGAACCTGTGATGGAGTCTTTCCTATTATCCATGTGCCTTTAGCCTGGTTAGCAATCCCTTTACTCAGGTGGAGTTTAGTCCCAGCTCGGGGGTGACTCACGGTTGAGATTTGTTAAGAACCAAACATCAATATAGCATGGAAAAACCTCAGGAAAAGTACTCAACGCCTTGAAACTGAGATAATTTCAGATAATAAGCCTCTTCGAGGGGGCAACCTCCTTTTACCCCACTTAAAATGTTCAAGTACC
>JASDQU010710354.1:13713-24661 GCA_032191745.1 Picea mariana
CTACCTCATGGGAAAAAGGTTTGAGTTGAGAACAGACCATAATGGTATGAAATATTTATTTGATCAACCAACTCTAAATGCTAGGGAAAGCAGATGGTTAGAATTTCTAAGTGAATATGACTTTGATATAAAGCATATCAAGGGGAAAGAGAACAAAGTGGTTGATGCACTCAGCAGAAAAGTGCATGAATTGCATACTACAGCCATTAGCATGTACCAATCATATTTGAAAGAAAGAATTATAGAGTCTGCCAAATCAAATTTGCAATACAAGGAATTAGTGGAAAAATTACAGCAAGGTAATTTACAACAGAAAATTGAAAATTACAAGCTAGATAATGATGAAATTCTCATGTATAGAGGCACAATTTATGTACCAAATTCTAATGAATTGAAAAATATGATACTGAGATAAATTCATAATGTGCCTTATGTTGGGCACCCAAGATATCAAAAAAATATTACAGCTGTCAAAAGCCAATATTATTGGCCAGGCATGAAGAAAGAGGTTGTTGATTTTATTGCCATATGTTTGGAATGTCAAAAGGTAAAGGTTGAGAATAGACACCCAGCTAGTTTTCTACAGCCATTACCCATTCCTGAGTGGAAATGGGAAGTTGTGACCATGGATTTCATCACTAAACTTCCCAGAACAAACAACAAGCATGATTCTATCATGGTGGTGGTGGATAAGCTTACTAAAGATACCCATTTTATTCCAGTTAAACTCACTCACAAGGCAGTGAACATTGTTGATGTTTATATGAAAGAAATTGCTATATTACATGGCATACCCAAGACAATTGTGTCTGATAGAGATCCAAAATTTACCTCAAAATTTTGGAAGGGATTATTTAATGGATTTGGAACAAATTTGAATTTTAGCACAGCTTATCATCCAAAATCGGATGGACAAATAGAGAGGATGAATCAAGTGATTGAGGATATGTTAAGAATATATGTGATGGATAAACCTTCAAAATGGGAAGACTACCTACACTTGGTAGATTTTTCTTATAACAATGGGTACAAAGCATCTCTAAAGATGAGCCCATTTGAGGAACTTTATGGCAAAAAGTGCAACGCACCAATAAGTTGGGATAACCCAACAGACAGAGCAATGGTTGGATCAGATTTGCTTAGGGAAATGGAGAAGTAAATGATAAAAATAAAGAAAAATTTAAAGGTTGCCCAAGACAGGCAGAAAAGCTATGCTGATAAGGGAAGAACTCACAGGGAATTTAAAGTGGGTGACCATGTATTTTTTAAAGTGAAAGCCAATAGAAGTTCCTTTAAATTGGGAAATTGTTCAAAGTTGGCAGCTCGTTATTGTGGGCCGTTTGAAATCCTAGAGAGGATTGGTCCAGTAACTTATATGATTGCATTGTCTGCATCTATGTATGTTCATAATGTAGTCCATGTATCATTTCTAAAGAAATATATACCTGATGCTAATCATGTTATTGATTGGAATGTGATTCATGTAGAGCAAGAAGGCACTTTTCAAGTGCATCTGGTACACATTCTGAACCAAAAAATCAAACAGCGCCAGAATCGATCCATAGGGCTTGTAAAGGTCCAAGGGACCTGGTACTGTCCTGAGGACACTACTTGGGAGCATGAGGATGCAATGTGGGCAGAATACACGCATATTTTTGAGGATTTTTGAAATTTTGTTGTATATGGGTACATGATGCACTGAGGACATTGAATAAATAAGGGGAGGGGATTGTAATATCCTTAGGTCGTGCCCAATTGTAATCAAAATCAAAGTGTACTTAAGCTGGTGAGTTGTTTTGGTATCATTTTGTATGCACATTTCATGGCATAGTGCGTGCATGTATTGCGCAGTGAAATGATGAAGTGTGCACATTCCAGGATACCACACGCAGCATCTTAAGGGTGCGCGATTGTGAGGCCAGCGAGCCTTTGTGTATATGCTATGTTTTATAGGCTGGTGAGACACATATTATAAGCTAGGATGCTTATGTTTTTATTAGGTCAAAGAGCCTAGGTGTTAAAGGCTAGTGCGCTTGTATTTGTACGTGTCTAATAATTAATATAAAATACATCATTGCACGCAAACCAACCACGATAAAACAGATGGGGGACTAAACTCCACTAGTTAAGGAAAGGGAGGGGCTAAGCTAGGGAGCTTAAGACAAAAAGGAATATTATATTAATATTTATTAAATCATAAAGTATAGATAATTATTTTATCCTAAGTTCTAAAGTTGGGTACAGGTGGGCCAAAGTAGCTCCCAACATGACAAGTGTCAAGTTGGGGACATGCATACATATTGTTGGGACTTAGATCATTTTCGATCATCTTTTCCATGATCATGGCCATGATTCAACCATCATTCAGTCATCCAGCCAATCATCCATGAGCATGCACACACCCATTGATCTATCCTTTGTATCTTCATCATTGTACCTGAATCTGTTTCCATAGCCATTTTTTGTTGGTGTATCTAGTTATCTTGGGAGTGGGACTAAAGAAGAGGGTTGTCAAGCCCATGGGATATTGAAGAGGCGGGTTGTCAGGCCTGTGAGAAATCCTCTGGGTGAGAGAATTGTTGGAGATTGATTCCTAAAGGTGTTGAACTGCAACTACAGTGCTCTGAGACTTCCTTTCCGACCTATTGTTGAAGCCCAGAAAGGAAGTGGGGAAGTCGAAGGATTGTTGAGCATAGAAGGTGTTATCACCCAAGAAACTCTTTGAGGTTCTGGATCAAAGATGCTTGGTAACTTAAGATAAACTTGTTTTTTTATTTTGTATGTGTGGATCAATGGGATAACTCAATTACAGTATGGTATTGCGATAGTCAAAATGATAATCAAATGAACCAATTCTCTCAAGGATCAATAATCAGATGATAGCTTTAAAGTGGGTGAGAAAGCAGTGTTTATAAACCAGATACAAAATGTAGGGTTTGATAAACAATGATAAGCAACAATTAAGTAAGTTATGAACTGAATGATGAGATGACAATCATTCTGCAGTTAAAACAAATTGAATAAGAGTACAGAAGGAAAGATGAGAATCTGATATCAATAGAGAGAGAAAACTGTGATTTGTATTATCATATCAAAAAGCCTGTTTACAATATAATATATTTATGTATCCATAATTGAACCCCCATTGCCTCTTACATATATCAACTTAAATAATATTTACAAATTATTTTCAAGATCCTCCAAAGATGGATCTGATAACCTCTTTTCTTATCTCAAATTTGATATTGTGAGGTGGCTGGAAAACATAGAAATTTCTGGAAAAATGTTGCTCTAAGATTCACCTATATCCTCCAAATCACAATAGATATTGGGAAACGGAGAGAGTTTATTGAATATCAGTCCGTGATTATGAAAAAACTCCTTTAGTTTCTAATAATAGTATTCCAACTCATCAGAATCTATCCTTAAAGACAGTGACTAAAATAGGAAAAACAAACTAGTATTTAATTTCTATAAATATGGTGCTCAAAGATTGACCTATATTTCACAAATCACAACAGATCTTGGAAAACTGAGTGAGGTTATTGAAGAGCCGTCATGCTTATGAAATACCTCCTTTGGTTTCGAAAAATAATCTTCTAGATGATCAGAATATATCTCCCAAGAAGGTGACTAAAACAGGAAAATCCAGATTTCCAAATCTAGTCATATTTCTACATTTTAGGATTTGATCTCTAGAATATTTATATTGATCAAATGAAGTGCCACCTACACTCATGGATGATATTTGATAATATATATGATTATTCATCATCATCTTCTCCTTAATAAACTCAACCAAGTTGAATTTGACCTTTTGACCAAAATAATACATGTTGGAAAATTTCTGAAAATGATGCCTCATCTTGTGGGAAAATTTTGACTGCCTTCCCAAGCTCTAAATGAAGATCTGAATGCACTATTGGAAACATTAGGATGTCTAGTTTTCAATCATCTATTTGAGCGTGTAAAATGGACTATCCATGGCTCAGAAAATTGATTTTTCCCAAGGCATTTTATCAGTTGAAAAACTTTCACTTTTACCAGCTCACTACACTGTGAAAATAGTCATTTAGTCGGTGAAAAGGGAGACTTTCACCAGCTTAGTACACTGTGAAAAATTCATTTAGCCGATGAAAGATAAAATTTGTTTTTTGGTATATTTTGAGATTTCGCGTCATTTTTTCATTGGAAAATAAGATTTAACGCCAATCTTATATACTTTAAAACTTAAAGATTTATAAATAAATCTTTACCTTATTATCATATTATAATATGATATCAAAATAAATGCAAGGAATTTTTTATCACTAACATCTGGCTCCAACTGGGATGGAGACCTCCCTGCGAGGTTTCCAAGAACATGGCAGACCTTGTCCCTTTAGTATTGGGCATGGAGTCATTTAGCCTTTACGATTTATCATCTAGAAACCTGTAGCAAACTTGTAACCTGCTTGTTTATTCATTAAATCAATCAACTGAAAATAATTAAGTTTCTCATTTCCCTCAGAGATGTCAATGCTAAATACAGACTGCTTAATCTCTATCTGAGAAGAAAGCATGATGAACTACTGATCTAGAATTTTCATCTCATCATCTTTCTCTCTGTATCTACTGCAATCTTCATGTGTCTGCAAATCAGAAAACTAAGGGTTGTCCTTAGTATCTGTTGCAAATTCTAATCGGGAATTTGATCTTCACTGCAATTTTGATCAACAAATTTATAACTAGTATCAACCACAGCATGCACACATTTCTGATCATCTATCTGTTGAAAAGTAGAACTAGATAAAATTCTAGTAGACAACAAGCCTTCACAAATTTCAACATCTTCTTTCTTATCCTAATTTGAAACAACAATATTCACAAGGAGAAAGAGGATCTTTCTGATGCTCTAGCTGGAGATAAGACAGTATCTGAAAATCATGTTCCTCATGGTTACTGCAAATTTCCTCAATTTGCAAATCTGGAAAATGTGGTCTAATCTCACTTATTTCAACGAACATTGGATCAACAGAAAGTTGATCATCTCCATGTGTAGCTAACGAAACCAATTCCTCAGATTCATTAAAATCAAAAATAGAGGTAATAGGAAATCTTTCATCTCTTCATTACTCTTTTCTAATTCATGTTTATGAGGAAGCACATCACATCGAAGATCATTTGAAAGCTAATGTAGATTGTGAGGAAAATATTCTTCTCTATTTAGATCTTCAACTTTAGAATGCAATTCATATTTCTCACAACAATTATCAAATAAGAACTCATCTGAAAATTACTCGTTGTCTAATTCCTTTCATAGAAGTGGTCCTCCTTTCTTTCTTCCCATCATGCAATAATCACAGGTTGATCTATACATGGTTAACACAGAGAACTTTTCTAAATGGAGAAGGTGTTTGCGCTAGTGAAAATGATCCGGTGTTTGGATGTAATAATGATCAGATCATTCACCACTCTTAAACCTATCCTTCATCTACCACACGAAATATATGACCAAATCCATCATCATATTCCACTAAGACATGGTGAAAACATGTAATTGTTCATGTGCCTCCATTTAAATTGCCATCATGATTACATGACATGTGTACAATATGTCTTTTTGGGTTCTTAAGGCGCTGGAGAAAAAACCCAAATCTACACTTTCACTGGCTCACTAGTTTTTGAAAATGCCATTTAGTCGTTGAAACCTTGAACTTTCACCGACTAACTTCAGCTTCAAAATAGACATTAGCCGTTGAAAAGATTTTCTTTGATTTTTTGAAAATATCTTTTGACAATCGATTTATTATAAGAAATATATCTTATACTTTGATACTTGAATTTCTAAAAAACAATTGTATGGAAATCTATTTATGACCCTGCCATCACTAAAAAATGAAACAAATTGACTGGTTCATTTTTGGAGATAACATCTAGGTTTTTTCACCTAATCCTCTGCTAAACTGAAAATTGTATGTAGTTTGTTGTAGCCTGTCTGCTTATTTCAGAAATCAACAATTGAACGTTATCTAGCTTCTCATATGAGGAGCTTATTATCACACCTACTCTTACTTCTAATCAGTAGGGGCAAACTAATCAAGTAAAACTAAATCTCCAATGCATCCAAGAAAGAAATTGATTTACTAGTAACCTCCTTGATCTGAATCCGAAAAAGAAAGGAAACCATAGTATGCAGAAATATAGTTTGAAAAGATGGAAGAACCAACCATCATCTGACAAAAATATCTGGACTTGTTATGATGTTCATAAACTCCAAGTAGTCATCTATAGGGTCAATAAATCCCCAAAGAAATACCTCCCTTTGTTGATGTTCCAACTGAAAGCTAAAATTCTATTGGTTTTTGCCTTCACTGATGTCAATGCTGAATGTGGATTGTTCTTCCTCTATCAAATGAAAATACCAGCTCAATTGTTGATCTGAAACTTTCTACTCCTCACCTTCCTTCTCATATCTGCTTAAATCTCCCTTGGTCTGCAAATCAGAAAACTAAGGGTTGCCCTTAGAATCTGCTGCAGATATGAAATTGTCACCTGCTAATGTGTCAATCTGATAATCATCTTTGGGGTTTTCAAAGGGGACAATCTCATCTTCATGACAACCTAAGTCAGTAGATGCNGCATCACTATGGTTATCATAATGTGGATCATCGATCTCTTGATCATGATGAGAAATATCTTCTGCTGCAGCAAAGTCTTCATAATTATCTGAATCTTTATTCAGCACACTAAGTTCATGACAACATTCTGTATAAATAAGATCAGCTGAAAACTTTGTTTTTCAAAACAAATGGAAGGCAACATGAAAATTTTTCAAAGAACTGATACTTGCATTTGGAAGAGACTGGCACCAATTAAGAGCAAATCCCTCTAATGATTTCCTGAAAAGATTAATTTGAACATCTTCATGTATAATTTCAAGTCGATTAATAAAGTCATGAAAATCCAGCAAGTGTTATGTTGGTACTTCCCATTCTTCTCCTCGAAATCTGGGAATACTTCTTTCCCATTCATCTTTACTAGGAATTGGATGAGGGTAACCATAAATACATGAAAATTTGCAAAAAGCATACCTCTTGTTCATTTCATACCAGTGGAGTCGCCATTAGATTTCTGAACAATAGAGTTGCCACTGAATCTTCCTATGTGGAGTCTCCAAATAGATGATTACAACTGATTTGTGTCCAGACATTGTCTATCATCAAAGTTGGATCTTGTCGTGTCCCAAGGAAGCTGAGATTCAATCTCCTCTCCTCGGCAACGGCGCCAATTTGTTATCACTCCAAGAAACTCTTTGAGGTTGTGGATCAAATATGCTTGGTAACTTTTTTTTTTTTGCTCAGGGGAATCGGTAACAACGGTAGAATATGCTTGGTAACTTAAGGTAAACTTGTTTTTGTATTTTTTATGTGTGTATCAATGGGATAACTCAATTACAGTATGGTATTCAGACAGTCAAAATGAGAATCAAATGAACCAGTGCTCTCAAGGATCAATAATCAGATGATAGCTTTAAAGTGGGTGAGAAAGCAGTGTTTATAAACCAGATACAAAATGTAGGGTTTAATAAACAGTGATAAGAAACTATTAAGAAAGTTATGAACTAACTAAAGAGATGACAGTCATTCTGCAGTTAAAACAACTTGAATAAGAGTACAGAAGGAAAGATGAGAATCTGATATCAATAGAGAGAGAAAACTATGATTTGTATTATCATATCAAAAAGATTGTTTACAATATAGTATATTTTTGTATCCAGAATCGAACCACCCTTGCCTATTACATCTATGAGCTTAAATAATATTTACAAATTATTTTCAAGATCCTCCAAAGATGGATCTGATAACCTCTTTTCTTATCTCAAATTTGAGATTGTGAGGTGGCTAGAAAAGATAGAAATTTCTGGAAAAATTCTGCTCCAATATTCATCTATATCCTCCAAATCACAATAGATCCTAGGAAACTGAGAGAGTTTATTGAATAGAAGTCCATTCTTATGAAATACCACCTTCAGTTTCTAAAAATAGTATTCCAACTCATCAAAATCTGTCCTTAAAGAAAGTGACTAAAACAGGAAAAACAGAGTATTTAATTTTTGGAAATATGGTGCTCAAAGATTGACCTATACTTCACAAATCACAATAGATCTTGGAAAATTGAGAGTTATTATTGAATATCCGCCTGTTCTTATTAAATACCTCCTTTTTTTTCAAAAAATACTCTTCTAGATGATCAAAATCTGTCTCCCAACAAGGTGACTAAAACAGGAAAATCTGGATTTCCAAATCTAGTCATATTCCTACATCTTAGGATTTGATCTCTAGAATATTTCTATTGATCAAATGAAGTTCCACATGCACTCATGGATGAGATTTTATAATATATATTATTATTCATCATCATCTTCTCCTTAATAAACTCAACCAAGTCAAATTTGACCTTTTGACCAAAATAATACATTTTGGAAAATTTCTGAAAATGATGTCTCATCTTGTGGGGAACTTTTGACTACCTTATTGAGCTCTAAATGAAGATATGAAAGTACCATTGGAAATATTAGGATGTCTGGTTGTCAATCAACTATTTGAGCGTGTAAAACGGACTCTCCACGGCTCAAAAAATTGATTTTTCCCAAGGCAGTTTATCAGCTAAAAAACCTGCACTTTCACCAGCTCACTACACTATGAAAATAGTCATTTAGCCAGTGAAAAGGGAGACTTTCACTGGCTTACTACACTGTGAAAAAGTCATTTAGCCGGTGAAAGCTAAAATTTTCTTTTTGGTATATTTTGAGATGCCACATCATTTTTTCATTGGAAAATAAGATTTAAAGCCAATCTTATATACTTTAAAACTTAAAGATTTATAAATAAATCTTTACCTTATTATCATCTTATGATATGATATCAAAATAAATGCAAGGCATTTTTTATCGCTAACAGAAGGAGCACACTTCCTGGGTAGGACAGGCATGTGGGGAATGAGGGATTGTAGGTTGTTAGTTGATTGAGCACCTGTGACGGAGTCTTTCCTATTGTCCATGTGCCTTTAGCCTAGTTAGCAATCCCTTTACCCGGGTGGAGTTTAGTCCCAGCTCGGGGGTGACTCACCCTTGAGATTGATGAACAGTATGGTCTAAGTCTAGGAGATTCGTGGAAGGTCTGCACGTAGTTGGTGACATTATTACCAAGATAAGTGTCAATTGTGTGATAAATTTACATGATGCATTGTTAATTACGTGTTTGTTTTTATGGGTTTATCCTATGCGTGATTATAATTGTCTGTATGATTATGGGTATTTCCTGTATATGTTGCATGTATATGTTTAATGTTATTTCCATGTGAATCCATGTATATTTAGATGTATTTGTATGTTTACATCTTACATGTAAAGCTTCTGCAAGTATTCTGTGTGCATATGTTTTAATTGCATGTAGTTAGAAAAATTAATGTGGCATAGCTCAATTGGTTGTTGGGTGTGCCATAGTATGTTCCACAGAGAGAGAATGTAAGAGTTCTCTGGAATAGTGTAGCCCGGCCATGGGTGTTCAGGGACCTTACAAAAATCCTCTTACAAGAAGAACAATTTTTCAATCAAATAAGAGAAGGATTACATCAAGACCCCAGTGAGAAAATGTGTGAAGGGTATCAACTTAGAGTTGATGATTTTCTAATGTACAACCACAGGTTGTATGTACTATATTCAACATAACTGAAACATTTGATTGTGTATGAATTACATAAAACACCTTATGTGGGTCATCCTGGTTACCAGAAGATGATAAAAATAGTAAGGCAGTTGTATTATTGGCCAAAGATGAAACAAGACATTGTTGAATACATCGCCAAATTTTTGGAGTACCAATAAGTCAAGGTTGAACACAAACACCCCGGAGGACTATTACAGTCATTCCCAATTCCAAAATGGAAATGGGAAATAATATCCATGGATTTCATTACTAGTTTTCCAAGGAGATTTAGACAGAATGATGCAATCATGGTAGTAGTGAATAATTTGAGCAAGGAAACTCACTTTATTCCCATCAAACCTAGTTTTAAGGCTATAGATGTTCATTTTTATGAAGGAAATATTCATATTGCATGGTCTGCCCAAGAACATAATCTCAAACAAATATGCAAATTTCACTTCAAACTTCTAAATAATTTTGTTTGCAAGTTTGGGAACATAGTTAGTGTTTAGCATAGCCTACCATCCTCAACCAGATGGTTATAACAAAAGGGTGAACAGAGTGTTGGAAGACATGTTGATAGTGCATGTTATGCATCAACCAAAGTAATGAGAAGAATATATACCCTTGGTAGAGTTTTCCTATAATAATGGTTATCAGGAATCATTGAAGATGATCCCATTTGAGGTTATGTATGGAAAGAAGTGTAGAGTTCGAACTAGTTGAGACGATCTAGTGGAAAATATTACACTTGGACTAGAACTGTTGAAGGAAATGGAGTCGGAAATGATCAAGATAAATAAGAATTTGAAAGTATCCCAGGATAGACAAAAGAGATATGAAGACAGCAAAAGAACTCTCAAAGAATTCAGGGTGGGAGATCATGTGCATCTCAGATTCAAACCCAAGAGGAGTTCACTAAAGATGGGGACATGTGATAAGTTAGCACCCTGCTATTGTGGACTATTTGAAGTCCTGGAAAGAGTAGGGACAATAGCATATAGACTTGTCTTCCCACCTATTGTTAGAGCTCATAATTTTTTCCATGTATCTGTGTTAAAGAAATATGTTCATGATTCTAATCATGTTATTGATAGGACTATGATACAGGTGGAACCAGAAGGAGAATCCCAACCCAAAACTCAGTGCATCCTAGACAGGAGAGGAACATTTCTCTAGAACGGATCCATTGTGTAGGTCAAGGTGTAATGGAAGCAGTTTGGAGTAGATGAGGCTACTTGGGAACTAGAATATGCCAA
>JASDQU010710355.1:7219-27809 GCA_032191745.1 Picea mariana
TATTTACCTTTTAAAATCTCTTAAACCACTTTGATTACTTTGACCTTTTGGGGCTTCTACATGACATATGAGGGTCCTCCAACTTCGTAAGGCCATAACTCTCAAACCATGAGGAGTTATGTGACGTTCTACATACCACTAAAAATTGCATGACATGTATTATCCATATAGAATAGTATTATCTGAAAATATATCATAACTCATACCATTACCCATCAAACAAACTTGGGTCCATTACCCAAACCTGGGGTCTCGAACTTCTCATGGCCATAACTCTCTAACCATGAGGAATTATGTGACATTCCACATACCACTAGAAATGACATGACAAGAACTATCCATGTAGGATATTTTCCATGACAAATTCACTTTCCTTCATCTCATTATTCCAGAATTAAGCATGGGTTCTCTTACTCCACAAAGCGTCTTCCTGTGAGGGATTTCACCATAAGGGGACCACTTTGGAGTTCATCCATATTTACCTTTTATCAACCACGAAAAAACAATAATTAGTCATATTTGTATCAAACACTATTGGGTCCATTACCCAAACCTTTTTGCTATGGGTCTTTTTTCAAGGGTTGACATTAATGACAACCAATCTTAATCAACAATCTCCCCCTTTGGCATTGATGAAAACACTCTGATGGAACACTGAAATCATATTACTCATGATCCCCCTGAAACCATGCCTCTGTCCTCTGCATCTTATAAATCTTTCGCCCTTTGTCAGCAATGGCAAAGGTATATTTCCATCCGGGGCTGCTCCCCCTGACAGACTGTCCTCTTATGGTGATTCCTTGTGTACATCTATGACATATAATATAAGCATTCAAAAAGCATTCATTTTTGGAGTAGAAATAACTCGAAGTCTTTGGTGAAGATGTTCAAAGGCTTCCCGTGGAAGTGGTTTTGTAAAGATGTTTGCCACTTGTTCTTTTGTGCCCACATACTCAACTTTGATGTTCTTTTCTGCAACCTGTTCTCGTAGAAAGTGATACTTGATTGGATTGTGCTTAGTCTTGGAGTGCATCATCAGGTTTTTTGAGATACTGATTGCACTTGTATTATCATAATATATTAGAATGGGCTCATCATACTCAACCTGTATATCTGTCAAAGTTTGTTTCATCCAAAGAACATGTGTACAACATGTTGTTGCTACAATATACTCTACCTCGGCTATAGATAGAGATACCGATGATTGTTTCTTTCTTAGCCATGATACCGAACACTCACCTAAGTAAAATGCTGCTCCACAAGTGCTTCGTCGGTCATCAATACAACTTGCCCAATCTGCATCTGTGTAGGCCATAAGTGATAGATCNTTTGGAGCTCATCCATATTTACTTCTTATCAACCATGACAAAAAAATAATGAGTCATATTTACATCAAACACTATTGGGTCCATTACCCAAACCTTTGTGCTATGGGTCTTTCTTCAAGGGTTGACATCAATGAAAACCAACCTTAATCAACAGTTCTCCTTGAGAACAACTGAGAATATAGATCAAGGAATCAAATATGTATATCTATCAAATTGATATGATCCTAGTGATTTTTATTTAGATAAAAAAACGTTGGTAGAAGTATGAGGTTATTCATCTCACTTATGTGATCTTTGATACATATCTTAAGAGAGTAGATATATGTATTATGTATTATGGAAACAAATTGTGTGCTTGATAT
Source organism: Picea mariana (assembly GCA_032191745.1). NCBI lineage: Eukaryota > Viridiplantae > Streptophyta > Pinopsida > Pinales > Pinaceae > Picea > Picea mariana. Next base: position 8,910 of record JASDQU010710355.1, read on the forward strand.
GTGTTATTTTCTTTGCAAAACTAGACTTAGGAACTTGGGGGTTTCGGGGTAGCACCCCCAAAATTTGGTTATTTTTTTTTCTATTTTTACTGGTTTTTTCACACCTGGTTTTTGTTGATGGTTTTATAATTCTGGTTAAAGGATTAAGGTTCTTGACTAATATAGGTCAATGAATTAGGTGTTTTGGATACCGTGGGATCCTATATATGTATTCTATTGTAAACAATGAATACATGATGAATAGAATATTATAAGTGCAACACTAAACATGTTGTTGGTTTTCCTGGTTTGGGTTTCTGAGGGAAAAATATATGTGTAATGTGTGTGTGTGTGCCATTGCATCTTTTATATTTTTACTAAGAATAGGTTTGTATTAATTAATTAGACAAGGTTAAAATCTACATGTGGTATCAGATCAATTATTGTCTTCAGAGGGACACTTATGTGGTCAGGGGTTTGGCTAAGGTTTGTGGTAAAACATATTAGAGTGGGATATCTATAGTATCTATTCTTCATGTGAAAAGAAATTGAAATCAATTTGAAAATACATATCATGAAATTTAATGCAAAAAGTTTTGAGATATGGAAGCTCAAGATGAAACATTTTTTGGTGGACAAAGATCAATGGATTGTTGTGGATCCAGGTACTGCAAGTGTAGGAATGTCACAAAAATAATTGGAAAAGATGGATTCGAAGGTTTAGAGAAAAATCTAGTTGTGTCTCTTAGATTCAATATAATTAAATGTCTGAGGGGAAGATACAACCAAGGAATCATGGGATGAGTTAGCGTATTTTTATCATTCACACACCCTCATAAACAAATTGTTCCTATGAAAGAAGTTGTATAACATGAGGATGAAAAATGAAGACTCGGTGACAGAGAATCTATACACCTTCAATATTGTGGTAATTCAACTATTTTTTGTTGATATTAAGATTTCCAATGAAGATAAGTGTATGAGTTTATTGTGATATTTACGAGACTCGTGGGATATCCTAGTTGTGGCCATAGGTAGTAACACAACTACATTAAGTTTTGATGATGTGGTCTCATCCTTGTTTTCGAAGGAGATGATGCAGAAGAACATGGAATGACATAACATAAATGCATTATTTGCAAAAGGAAAGAGGATGCTCCTTGGAAAGAAATAGATCTATGTCCTCAAGTGGGAGATCCAAATATAAGGGTATATATAAATCTCCCATAAAGTTTTTAAAGGCGTGCTAGAGATGTGGAAAACAAGGAAACTACAAGAAACAATGTAGATCCAAAAATGTTGGGACATGGAAGGGATCTGAAGATGCTCCCTCTACAAAGGAAAATCCAACATAGAATAAGGAGGGGATGTGTACTTGGATACTTCAACCACACATGTATATCATGAGGCATGGTTGGTTGTCTAAGAGACATCCTTTCATATGACTCCCCATAGGGAGTGGTTATGTGAATATGAAAGGTATGATAGAGGTAATGTTTTCCTAGGTCATGACTTAATAACCAAAATCATAGGATGAGGAAAAATTAAGTGGAATCCCATTGATGGAAGGACTAGAACACTCCCTAGTGTTATTCACATGCTAGGGTTGGACATAAATTTTATTTTTGTAAGAAAAATGAATGATGCAGGGGTAAAAATAGTGTTTGAGAAATTTAAACATGTAGGATGGTTCAAGGAAAAAAGGTGTTGTTGAAGGGATTTTGGTTTGGAAATTTATATAAAATATAGGGAATCACGATTAGTGATGGATGTAATAGTTTTGTTGTTCCTGATGTTGGAATCAAAGAAGAAAAAAATACTATAGTCTCTGGAGAAAAGACTATATTGTGGCATCAAAGACTGGGGCATATCGAAGAGAAGGGATTTCAACTACTACACGGTAAAGGTATGGTTGAATTATGACTAATATCTCTCTCGATTTTTATTTCTATGAACATTGTGTATATGGGAAGAAGAATCGGGTAAGATTCCCCTCTAGTGCATCGAGGCCAGAGGGAATTTTACAACCGGTGCATAGTGATGTGTTTGGACCCATGTCAGTTCCATCACTAGGAAAGTATGTGTACTATGTCTCATTTATAGATGACTTCTAGAGAAATAGATGGATATATTTCTTCTCGAAGAAATATGAACTCTTTGACAGGTTTAAAGAGTTTAAGGGTCTTATGGAAAATCAAACAAAGGATTGAATTTAGGTGCTAAGTGTAAATTTTATTTACAAAAATCAGCAGGTTAATATTCTGTCATACACTTAGCAACCTAGACATAACTCTCTTGCATGAACTCTAGAATGTCTAAAACTCACATTCATAAATTACCATAAGTAGAAATACACATTGCTAAGTAATTATGCAACATAAATAAACACAATGAACAACATTCAATCACCCATGAATAACTCAGAAATTTAGGCAAATGTCAGGGAAAACCCCAATGTGGGGAGACCCAATCAGAGAGAGAGAGAGAGATTCTATTATTTAGCTTCTGGAAAGTACATAACAACAACAATAACACTTTTCCATCCAAGAGGAAAGCCACTTACAGCACAAAATCTGTCCCACCAAAATCTTTCTTGAAATCCATGCCATAGTTCATACAACTGTACAGATTTGCTGAAAACTATGCCTTGTAAAATGTGCCTAGAATAGGTTATTGTACCCTCTTCCTGTACCTCTAACCTCCTTCAAAAAAATCATAAAATCTACCTCGAAAAATGTGTAGCAAGATTTCTCTATTTCGATGCCCAAGTTTGCTATTGTACGACATGTACAGATCCGTACAATAAGGCCTATACCATAAAAAAAACATCACACCAAAATAGAAATCCCTCCTGGGGATTTGTGCCCTAGATCTCTTGGAAAACATACCCTCCTTGCTACCCTCTTTCCTCTCTCTATATTACTCATAAATCTCTCAAGATCCTTCTCTCAATGTGTCTTGCACACTACCCAATGCATTCTTTTATAAATTTGAAAATGACATTTTCCCTCCAAAGTCTCTTTTCACTTTCCCCAACCTTAAATCCAAAGGCCAAGATCTAATATTTCCTTTACAAGATCAAGGAACATGATTTATTCCCTCCAAAATAAATCACTTAAAATATTAAAGTACATTTCAGTTTATTGCATAAGTGCACTTTATGAAATAAAGTCACTTTAAAATTAGAAGTTACACTTTATTAAAAAGTCACTTTAATAAAAGAACCACTTTACAACTTTNAGTGCCTAGTAGTGTCAATATAAGGTAACATCTTCATACAAGACAAAACATGCAGAGTACCTCCCCATCTAAAAGACTAGCACTCGCTCTTAGCAAGGGATGCACTCGCTTCCATCTCCATCATCTAGTCTCCTCACAGTGTGCTCAGTAGAAGCTCCCTATGAACATGGAACCATCCTCAACACCTACATAGAACTCGAACTAGAATATGTTCTTCTGACAACTACCTAGAACTCTAAGCTCCTTAGAGAATCCACTCCATCCTGAACAATAGTTCGACCACACCAAATGAGCCTTTCGTTGGTGCTCAGAAGAAACTTTCTATCTTCTCTCGAAATGCAAGACTGAATCCTTGGGACCACGGAAGTCTTAGGAGCCTCCTCATGCTCCTCATCTAACATTGAATCATACACTGAAGGTTTTCCTCGCAACATATACAACCTGTCCACCTGATCACCAATCAGCTGCAGTTGCACCGGTCTTGTTCCCTCCCTGTAGATAAAGACATGTTCCCTCTTGAAAAATGTGCAATATCCTACATCCTCCAAGGATGATACTGAGAGTAAGTTAACCCTAAACCCTGGAACAAAGAGAAATCCATGAAGCTCCAGGAATCCTCCACACTCGAGTTGGAATCTAACCCTACCAACTCCATGTACAACTAGTGCCATACCACCTTGATTTACCACTTGCTAGTCAAGACCTATCTCTGTTATAATTACGAATACTCGCCAAATTCCCGTCATGTGGGAAGAGGCTCCACTATCAACAATCCATCTGATATCACCTCTAAATCCTCCACTACTGACACTGGAACTAGGGTAACCAAAGAAAAATCCCTGTCATACTTGGAAGAAAAGTCCTCCATGGTTGTTGTAGTAGTTGTCTCAGGCCCCTCTCATTGCTTCTTCTTCTTCTTCCTCTCAAGACAATGAGAAGAAAGGTGCCCCAACCAGTTACAAAAATAACATCTGACTTTTCTCAAGTCCCTCCCAGGACATTCTTTCTTCTTTCTCTTTGCAGTAAGAGTAACATTCTCATCATCTCCATCTGTATTTTGTCCACTGCTCTGAGATCCTTCCTGGATCTCATCCTGAATGAAATCATCCCACAGTCTACTCCAATATGGAAGATGTTCACGACCCACCACACAATTCATGAACACTTCCCACTCCTTGGTGAATCCTTTCAAGGCTATCCTCACGAACTCTAAATCCGATATGACCTCTCCAACATAAGCCATTTCATGTTTCACTTGAGCTACCCAGGTAAGATAAGAAGAAACACTCTCCTCTTTACCCATCTTGGAATCATGCAACTTATCCTTCAAGGCCATCTTCTGGTTATCATTCTTCACCTCAAATAAGTTCTTAAGTGAACCCCACATCTCTTTGGTTGTCTTCTTCTTAGCCAAGTGTGGGATAAGGTAATCCTTCACCCCATCCATATTAATCCACTGAGATTTGGCCTCCTTGACCTCATCTAAATCCAAAGCAACAATATCTATTGTGAGAACCACAAAAACAAAACTAGCATAGTTCCAAATCTTATTCTCCTTGAGAACAACTGACATTTGAACCTTCCACTGTAAATAGTTGGAAATACCCTCCAACCGATCCTCAAATATAATGGATGTAGCCATATTCCATGTCACAGCTCAAGGAAAACAATCACAGATTTTCCCCCTTCAAACTTGCCCAAAAATCTCACTGTTCACTGTCACTCAAAGTCCAAGCTCTGATATCATGTAAATTTTAATGACAAAAATCAACAAGCTAATATTATGTCATACACTTAACAACCTAGAGATAACTATCTTGCATGAACTCTCGAAATGTATAAAACTCACATTCATAAATTACCATAAGAATAAATACACATTGCTAAGTAATTATGCAATGGAAATAAACACAATGAACATCATTCAATCACACATGAATAACTCAGAAATTTAGGCAAATGCCAGGGAAAACCCCAATGTGGGGAAACCCAATGAGAGAGAGAGATTATATTATTCATCTTCAGGAAAGTACATAAAAACAACAATAACACTTTTCCAGCCAAGAGAAAAACCACTTACAACACAAAATTTGTCCCACCAAAATCTGTCTTAAAATCTATGCCACAGTTCGTACAACTGTATGGATTTGCTGAAAACTGCACCTCGTAAAATGTGTCCAGAACAGGATGTTGTACCATCTTCCTGTACAGCCGACCTCCTTCAGAAAACTCAAAAATATGCATTGAAATATGTGTATCAAGATGCCTAAATTTTTGTGCCCAAATTTGTTGTTTTATGACCTCTATGGATCCATACATTACGACCTGTACCATCAAAAACATAGCAGCACACCAAAACAAAAATCCCTCCTTGGGATTTGTTCCCTAACTATCTTGGGAAATGTTCCCTCCTTGTTGTCCTCTTTCCTCTCTCAAGCTTACTCAGAAATCTCTCGAGATCCTTCTCTCAATGTGTCTTTCACACTGCCTAATGCATTCTTTTATAAATTTGAAAATGACATTTTCCCTCCAAAGTGTCTTTTCACCTTCCCCAACCCTAAATCCAGAGGCCAAGATGTAATCTTTCCTTTACAAGATCAAGGGCCATGATTTATTCCCTCCAAAATAAATCACTTAAAATATTAAAGTACATTTAAATTTATTACATCAATGCACTTTATAAAATAAAGTCACCCTAAAATTAGAAGGTACACTTTATTAAAAAGTCACTTTAATAAAAGAACCACTTTACAATTTTATAAAAAATCATTACAAAGTTAAGTGCTTAGTAGTGTCAAAAAAGTTAAGTGCCTAGTAGTGTCAGCATAAGGTAACATCCACATACAAGACAAAACATGTGGAGTACCTCCCGAGCTAAAAAGATAACACTAAGGATGGATAATGGTGGAGAGTTATGCATAAATGAATTCAAAGAATTCTGTAAGAAATGTGGTATAGTAAGGAAAAATACTAATCCATATACAATTCAACATAATGGAGTTGCACAAAGAATGAACATGATGTTGATGGAAAAGGCAAGGTGCATGCTTAGTTGTGTCAGGTTAGGACATGACTTTTTGGCAGAAACAATGAGTAGTGCATGTTACCTGATCAATCGATCACCTTTATCAAAGTTGGATGGAACGACTCCACATTTGGTATGCACTAGTAAGAAATCCTCTCTCACGCATATTAGGGTATTTGGATGTGATTCATATGCTCATGTTCTTAATGAAAATAAGAGTAAGATAGATATAAATGATGAAAATTGTATCTTTATAGGGTATAAAGATGGTATGAAATGTTATAATCTTTGGAACCCGGGAAATAAAAGGGTAGTGTACAATCGAGATGTGTTATTTAGAGAAATCAAAGATGTTGTCAAACAGGAAGTCCTACCAAAGGAGGAAGAACCATATAGAATAGAGTTTGAATTGATGGATAATGAATTAGACTCTACAGAAGAATATGAATAATAAGAAGAAGATCCCCATACTCCAATATTGAGGAGAACGATTTGGGAAAGAAGGAAACTAGAAAGGTGTACTCCACCTTATTTCTATTCAAATTTATATTTTTCTATTACTAATGATTATCCTAGAACTTTTAGGGAGGCAGTTGATTCAAAGGATGGAAAACTATGGAAAAAGGAAATTATTGAAGAAATAGTATCCTTGGAAAAGAATGAGGCTTGGGGTCTAGTGGAGTTTCCTACTAGAATAAATCTCATTGGAAAAAAATGGGTGTTTAAGAAGAAGTTGAATGCAGAAGGAAAAGTGGAGAAATACAAAGCTCGGTTAGTAGAAAAAGTTTATTTGTAGGTAGAGAGAATTGACTTTGGTGAATTTTTTTCTCATGTTGGCAAGTTAAGTTATATTAGATTTATTTTATCTATTGTTGCTAATTTTTATTTTGAAGTAGAACAGGTGGATGTGAAGACAAAATTCCTACATTGGAATCTAGAGGAAGAAAGTTGCATGAAGCAAACCGAAGGATTTGTTGTGAACAGAAAGAAAGAGCTAGTATGCAGGTTGAAAAATTCCATGTATGGGTTAAAATAATCACTAAATATGTGGTATGAAAATTTTTTTAATTGTATATTGGAACTTGGATTCACAAGGAACAAAGCGGATCACTGTGTGTTTTTCAAATTAGTCGATGATCATCTCATTTATTTGGTGTTGTATGTGAATGATATGGTGTTGATAGGAAACAACAAGGAGATTATTTGTGATGTGAAAGCTCAGTTGTCCTCTAAATTTGACATGAAGGATCTTGGTGTTGCAAATGTTTACCCACGATTCGTATAGATAGGTATACATAGAAGATGAGGACTTCAAGGCGATGTTTCAACAACTACATCGCCAAATTCATATAGAAGAAGGTGGTTAAAAGACCAAGTATTATTTCTAGAATGTGTTACTCTACAATCTTGACAAGCTTTGTGTCCCTAAATATGAACAACTGCAACTTATCAGAGAAGTTCACACCTACAAGCTTGCAGGACATTTTGGTGTTGTGAATACAATTTCCAACTTATAGAGGTATGTGTACTAGCCCAAAATGTAAGAAGATGTAGCATGGTATTTTAGAGGATGTATACTTTTTTGTACCAACAAACCATGTAATAGGAAGAAAGGTCTATATTATCCCTTACATGCACCCACTTGACCTTAGGAAAGTATTTCCATGGATTTTGTGGGAGGTTTTCCAACAACCAGTAAGGGACATGACTATATGTTTGTGGTAGTTCATTGGTTCAAGACGATGTGCAGTATTATGTTTTGCAAAAATACCATCAAAGGACAAGAAACATAAAAAATGTTCTTTGAACAATTTTGGGTGCACTCTAGGATACCAAGGAGCACCATCTCAGATAGGGAAACCATATTTCTTAGTATATGTTGGAATATAATGTGGGATAAGATGACTACTAAGCTGAATAGATATGCAATGTTCCATCCATAGATAGATGGGAAGTCATAAGTAGTCAATAGGTCTTTGGTGTAACTTTTCATGGGCTACAATCCGAAGAATTTGAAGACCTGGAATAAAAATATAATTTACATGCAACATTCTTATAATAGAGCAGGCCACACTTCTACTGGTAAGTTACCTTTTGAAACTTTATTTGGATAGTTTACACCTTCACCCTTGGATGTTGTATATGGATAGAAAGGAAGGGAGAGGGAGGACCTCACAGGAGATGCATTAAGGGAAGAAAAATTTGTTGAGAAGATTAGGAAAGTCCATTTGAAAGTAAAAGAGATGTTGAAGAAGTCACATAAAAAATACAAGGCCACACATGATCAAGATAAAACAGAGAAGTCATTGAAAGTGGGAGACAGAGTTTTGTTATAGTTGAACAAACAAAGACTATAGATTCCTAGTAAGAATATCAAGGATCTTTGGTATGGACCTTTCGAGATACTGGAGAAGGTGGTAGATAACAACTACAAAATCAGTCCACCCCCATACATGAATATTTACTCAGTAGTGAATGTGGATAATAATATTAAAATCTATGAATCTTCGATGCTGGACTAGGAGGAGTTTGTCCTACCATCCATAGAGGACCTAGCCCCAAATGATGAGGAAGAGTTGGCATAGGACATCGTTTTGCAAGAGAGGTCCAGAACTACAAGATATGAGCAACACAACCTTTGGTAGATTCGGTTCAAAGGATAAATTCTAGGAAAAGCAAAGTGGCACTCTAGGGAGAAGATAGAGGAAAATTTTCCTCACCTCATTTAGTAAATATTTTGTGTACCAAAATACACCCTAACTGGGTAGGTATGATTTGTATTGGATCATATATTATTTTTCATCTATGTCGATACTCACAGAGTGGAAAAATATTGAGGAATCAACTTGTAGGGTCATTATAATCGTAGGTCCCAACTTGGAAAATTGTGGTTTGAAACCTTTAGAGGCCATTTTGATGCATCAAATGGAATTTTTTGGTGTCACATATGAAAAATGGATTATTGTTGACGGTGTCTCAACCTCTATTGCCTCAATCAAAGGATCTGGGAGAAATTTTTCATTATCTCGTTCATGTTAGTGCGATGGATCCTCGAGGAATAACTTGATAAGATGTCCTACTCCATTATATATTTTTCCATCCACCATGGGAGGTTTTTTGGGCTAATGAGAGTGGTCTTCCCCAAGAAAAATTAGATCAATACCCAACTATTTATACCCTGACCTCATCAGAGACATGCACTGAGAAACAAGAAAGAGAAGATTTCTCTAGTACCAGTAATCTAGATTGTATAGATAATGAAATGAGAGGTAGGAATATGAATGGAAACACACACACATAAATATTGTAGAGGGAATAGTAATATAGTGAGAACCAAATTCTATCAATAAATGAGAAAACATTGTGAAATGCAAAATAATACAAACTAGAAAGAATGGTGGTATCTTATCTCTCAAGAGAGAGGTGTTGATTACACTCATTCACAAAAACCAAAACCCTAGGAGATGAAGTGGCAAAAAGGAATGTGGGGCCTAAGGATTCTAGTTGATACTCCAACTTCATGAGGCCACAACTTCCACACACAAACTCCATTTCGGGCACCCAATATCCCATTGGAAAGATATCATTAAGAAGAAAACTTCTAGTAAAGGATTAGGGATCCCATGGAATCCCTAATCTGTTGAAGGGACGAAAATCACTATTAAGGACCTCAAAAATGCGACGAAAGTTCAAGGCTTGAAAAACTAGAGAAAATATGATAAGATGGGAAACTTTTATGAGTCAATGGAAGAGGTGGGTGACCACTAATATCTACCTGAATCTTTTTCACACAAAATACTTGAGGTCTATAGCCTATCCCAATGATTGGATGACAAGTGTCCATTTTGGTTTCTTCGACATTATTATATCAACATCCACTAAGACTTATATATTTGTAGTTGCGTTAATGTATAAGGGTTATTCTACCCAATTAAGCTTTGACACTCTTCTTATGTTCTCAAGTGATCTATGTACATCTACAACATTTTATTGATACTTTATTATAAAGTTGTGACACATATGAGTTGCTCTATTATAAGGTTGTGACATGCATGACTTACGGTATTATCTTGTAATCTTTGTTTCTCTCCTAATATGTATTTTTTTTCAATCACATTGAGACATAACACTTTAGCCAATTAATACACAAATACACAAATTCGTATGTAATATTTTATCAAAACGATAAAAAAAATTCGATGAGACTTTAGTACCTCATGATCCTCACCTTTCATTGGATAAACCACTACGTTTTTAGAAGATTAACTTATAGTATTTTCGGATATAGTTTATTATTTTTTTCCTTTAAATTTTATTGTTATCTTTTATATATATTTTTAATTAATTTATTAATTATTAAAATATTTTTTTTAAAAACAAAATTTTATAGCCGAAATAATATCCACACATAAATTTGACCTTTTTAAAATTAGATGATGACCTTTTTTTTAATTAGATGTGTTGTATTGAAAAAGATATTATTAGTTTTTTTTTTATATTCATATGCTAAAGAAAAATTGTATTTTTAATTAATTTATTAATTATTAAAATATTATTTTTTAAAATAAAATTCTATTCACACAATTTTATTTTTTTGTAAATTAGATATGTTGTATTGAAAAATATATTATTAATTTTTTTTTAATATTCATATGCAAAAGAGAAATTGTAACGCATAAAAGTCTAGATACATTTTTTTTTTAACTTCAGTTTAATTTTTTTTTTAACTAGAGTACATTTAAGTTATTATAATATAAATTTGAAAAAAAATCATTTTCTAATTATAGAAATAAAGCAGAGTCATTAATTATAATAAAAAAAACCAATATATTTAAGTTATCATAATATAAATTAAAAAAAAAAAAGTCATTTTCTAATTAATAAAAATACATTTAAGTTATCATAATATAAATTAAAGAAAAAAGATCATTTTCTAATTAATAAAATTAATTAATGAGATTATAGTTTATTATAAAAAAAAATTGTAAATATAAATTTGAAAACAATTTTTTTTTTAATTAATTATTATTATTTATTATAAAAAAAAATTAAATAAAATTTTATATTCAAATATTAATTCCAATTACAAAAAGATATACAGATTAACAAGAAAAACCAAAATAAACCATGATTGCATGTCTTCCTAAAATGAGAAGCTGGCACAAAATTTAAAATTGAACTTAACATCTAAAATATTCTGATTAATGAGATTTTTGTGGTTGGGATTTTCATTATTGATGGGACTATCCACAGTTTTGTCAATAGACTATATTGAGCCTGGATTAAAATGATGAAAAGAAGTCATGTTAAATACTGGAAGTGTGGGGAAACCTCTAAGATTTTAGCAAAATTATTTAATAAAATTAATCCTTTGTTTAAGTTTTTTTTTTTTAGGGTTTCTATTTTGGTTATTTTAGGTTTATGATTTATTCTAAATTATTATTATTTTAATGTTTTAATCTTAATTTTATTTAATTATGTTTTAGGTATTAAATTAATTAAGAAGTAGGGTTAATTATTAGGTATAATGTAAATTATTAAGTTTTTAAGTGTTATGTTATTAAGGGTATATTCTAAATATTTATTAAACTAAAGTTGTAAATTTTTAATTTTAATAAGTTCTAGCTATTAAGTTATTTAAAGAGTCATATTAAGTTATTTTAAATTATGTTATTCTTAATATTTAATGTTATAAATATGAGCTTAATATTCTTTAATAAGATAGTTTATTTAATAAGTGTTTTTATTCCAGTGTGATTTATAATTAGGTGGGGTTATTAATGAATATATTAATTAATAGTATTTAGATTGTATAAATAATTATCAATGATTACTGTTGTTTCTATTGATCAAAGGGAAGCCATTTTCGCTTAGTTCTAACTCTTTATAGTGAGTGCATACACAATGGTTTTGTAATGATGGATCAAAGGGAACCCGTTTTTGCTTAAATCTAACCCTTTACAGTGAGTGCATACACTATGGTTTTGTAATGATGTCTTACTATGATATTCGTTCTTCTCAAATTTCAATATATGCCCTTCAAAATAAACCATTATGATGACAAAAACTTGGCATTCATTTCTCAATACCAATGGATAGTCCCTCATTATTTGAGCAGTTTGAACCTTAAAGAGCACAATTTCTCCAATTTCTAAGATAGTCTAGGAAAATTAAATGTAGATAATATCTCGGTATATAGTTGGTATAGATCAAGGAATTAAATATATATATCTATCAAATTGAGATGTCAGGGAAAACCCCAATATGGGGAAACCCAATGAGAGAGAGAGATATTCTATTATTCAACTTCAGGAAAGTACATAACAACAACAATAACATTTTTCCATCCAAGAGAAAAACCACTTACAACTCAAAATCTGTCCCACCAAAATATGTCTTGAAATCCATGCAATAGTCTATACAACTATACAGATTTGTTGAAAACTACACCTCGTAAAATGTGCCTAGAATAGGTTGTTGTACCCTCTTCCTGTAGGGACGACCTCCTTAAAAAAACTCAGAAAATCTACCTCAAAAAATGTGCAGTAAGCTTCCTCGATTTTTGTGCCCAAGTTTGATCTTGTATGAGTTGTACGGATCCGTACAGTAAGGCATGTACCAACAAAAACACAACAACACACGAAAACAAAAATACCTCCTTGGGATTTTTTCCCTAGCTTTCTTGGAAAAAGTTCCCTCCTTGTTGCCCTCTTTCCTCACTTTAGCTTACTAAGAAATCTCTCAAGCTCCTTCTCTCAATGTGTCTTGCACACTACCCAATGCATTCTTTTATAAATCTGAAAATGAAATTTTCCCTCCAAAGTGTCAATTCACCTTCCCCAACCCTAAATCCAAAGGCCAAGATCTAATCTTGCCTTTACAAGATCAAAGGCCATGATTTATTCCCTCCAAAATAAATCACTTAAAATATCAAAGTACATTTCACTTTATTAGATAAGTGCACTTTATGAAATAAAGTCACTTTAAAATTAGAAGGTACACTTTATTAAAAAGTCACTTTAATAAATAACCACTTTACAACTTTATAAAAACCCATTACAAAGTTAAGTTCCTAGTAGTGTTAAGAGAAGGTAACATCCACATACAAGAAAAAACATGTAGAGTACCTCCCAAGCTAAAAATACAACACTCCCTCTGAGCGAGGGATGTACTCACTGCCATGTCCATCATTTGGTCCCATCACAGTGTGCTCAGTAGGAGCTCCCTCTGAACCTAGAGCCATCCTCAACACTTGCATAGAACTCAAACTAGAAGATATTATCCTGACATCTACCAGAAACCCTGATCTCCTTGGAGAATCCACTCCATCCTAAGCAATGGTTCGACCACACCAACTGAGCCTTTTGTCGGTGCTCAGAAGAGACTTTCTCTCTTCTCTGAGAATGCAATACTGAATCCTTGGTCCCACCATAGTCTCAGAAGCCTCCTCATGCTCCTCATCCGATGTTGAATCATACATTGAATGTTGTCCTCGCAACATATATAACCTGTCGACCCGATCACCAATTAGTTGTAGTTCCACTAGGTCCACTCCCTCCCTGTAGATAAATACATGTTCCCTCTTGAACAATCTACAATATCCTACATCCTCCAAGGTTGATACTAAGAGAAATTTAATCAACCATGGAACAAAGAGAACTCCATAAAGTTCTAGGAATCCTCATACTCGAGTTGGAATCTAACCCTTCGAACTCCATGTAAAATTCATGCCATACCACCTTGATTTACCACCTATCAATGATGACATGTCTCTGTGATAATTAGAAATACTCACCAGATTCCTGTCAAGTGGAAAGAGGCTCCACTATCCACAACCCATCTGATATCACCTCCAGATCCTCCACTACTGAAACTGGAAACTAGGGTAACCAAAGAAAACTTCATGTTGTACTTGGAAGAAATGTCCTCCATGGTTGTTGTAGTAGTTTTCTCAGGCTCCTATGGTTGCTTCTTCTTTTTCGTCCTCTAAGGACAATGAGAATCAAGGTGCCCCAACTGGTTACAACAATAACATCTGACTTTGCTCAAGTCCCTCCCAGAACTTCCTTTCTTCTTTCTCTTTGAGGTAAGAGTAACATTCTCATCATATTCATCTATCTTTTGTCGACTGCTTTGAGATCCTTACTGGATCTCCTCTTGAGTGAAATCATCCCACAGTGCAACACTAAAAATGTTGTTTGTTTTCCTAGTTTGGGTTTCCAAGGTAAAAATATATGTGTAATGTGTGTTTGTGCCATTGTATCTTTTATAATTTTATTAAGAATATGTTTGTATTAATTACTTAGACAATGTTAAAATCTACATGTGGTATAAGATCAATTATTGGCTTTAGAGGAATGCTTATGCGGTCAGGGGTTTTGGCTAAGGTTTGTGGTAAAACTTGTTACAGTGGGAGATCTATAGTATCTATTCTTCATGTGAAAAAAATTTGAAATCAGTTTGAAAATAGAGATCATGAAATTTAATTGGAAAATTTTTGAGCTATGGAAGCTCAAGATGAATTATTTTTTGGTGGACAAAGATCAATGGATCCTTGTGGATCCAGGTACTGCAAGTGTAGGAATGTCACAAAAATAATTGGAAAAGTTGGATCGGAAGGTTTAGAGAAAAATCTGGTTGTGTCTCTTAGATTCAATATAATTAAATATCTGAGGGGAAGATACAACCAAGGAATCATGGGATAAGTTAGGGGATTTGTATCAGTCAAAAACCCTCGTAAAAAAATTATTCATATGGAAGAATTTTTATAGCTTGAGGATGAAAAATGAAGACTCAGTGACAAAGAATCTATACACCTTCAATATTGTGGTAATTCAACTATTTTTTGTTGATATTAAGATTTCCAATGAAGATAAGTGTATTAGTTTATTGTGATATTTACGAGACTCATGGGATAGTTCAGTTGTGTCCATAGGTAGTAACACAACTACATTAAGTTTTGATGATGTGGTCTCATCCTTTTTCTCGAAGGAGATGATGCCGAAGAACATGGAAGGAAATAACATAGATGCATTATTTGCAAAAGGGAAGAGGATGCTCGTTGGAAAGAAATAGATCTATGTTCTCAAGTGGGACATCCAAATATAAGGGTATATCTAAATCTCCCAGAAAGTTTGTAAAGGTATGCTAGAGATGTGGAAAAGAAGTAAACTACAAGAAACAATGTAGATCCAAAAATGTTGGGATAGGGAAGGGATCTGAAGATGCTCCTTCTACAAAAGAAAAATCCTACATATAATAAGGAGGGGATGTGTACTTGGATTCTTCAACCACACATGTATATAACAAGGCATGGTTGGTTGACTAAGGGACATCCTTTCATATGAATCCCTGGAGAGAGTGGTTCTGTGAATATGAAATGTATGATGGAGGTAATGTTTTCTTGGGTCATGACTTAATAACCAAAATCATAGGACGAGGAAAAATCAAGTGGAATATCATTGATGGAAAGACTAGAACACTCCCTAGTGTTATTCACATCCTAGGATTGGACATAAATTTTATTTCTATAATAAAAATGAATGATGTAGGGGTAAAAATATTGTTTGAGAAATTTAAACCTATAGGATGGTTCAAGGAAAAAAGGTGTTGTTGAAGGGAGTTTGGTTTGGAAATTTATATAAAATATAGGGAATCACTATTACTGATGGTTGTAATAGTTCCATTGTTCCTGATATTGGAATCAAATAAGAAAAAACGCTTATAGTCTATGGAGAAAAGACTATATTGTGGCATCAAAGACTGGGGAATATTGAAGAGAATGGATTTCGACTACTACACAGTAAATGTAAGTTTTAAACCTGTGAAGTAAAGCAATGCATATAGATTCTTAAGAAAGACAGAATTTAATCAATAGTTCATTCACATAGTACACAAAGATTTATACTAGAAACCCTCAACCGGGAAAACCTTTCTTATATTCATTATGTCAAATTTCACAATTCACCATACAATATATACAATGTTTTTAGGTATTTCGTATATACCAAAACCCTAATCACTTAATCCAAGATTAATTTACAAAACCACTAAAAATAGAAAAAAACACCCCAAAAAAACATTTTGGGGCATTGCCCCGGGCTACCGCCCATTTCCAAACGTTGTGCGTAACTCGGGGGGGCGGGGGGGGGCATACCTGCCCCCCTCTGGGACCCCCCTAGGAAAGTGCCCAGTGTACAGGGAACAAACCGAGAACTAGTAAAATGGATCGTCAGACGTAGTTGTCATATATGACGCGCCCACACACACACATGCAAAGAATATAACACATACCCAACAGTAAAGGTATGGTTGAAGTATGACTAATCTCTCTCTCGATTTTTATTTCTAAGAACATTGTGTATATGGGAAGAAGAATCGGGTAAGATTCCCCTCTGGTGCATCGAGGCCAGAGGGAATTTTACAAGTGGTGCATAGTGATGTGTTTGGACCCGTGTCATTTCCATCACTAGGAAAGCATGTGTACTATGTCTCATTTATAGATGACTTATAAAGAAATACATGGATATGTTTCCTCTCGAAGAAAAATGAACTCTTTGAGAGGTTCAAAGAGTTTAAGGGTCTTATGGAAAATCAAACAGAGAATTGAATTTAGGTGCTAAGTGTAAATTTTAATGACAAAAATCAGCAAGCTACTATTTTGTCATACACTTAGCAACCTAGAGATAACTTTCTTGCACGAACTTTGAAATGTCTAAAACTCACATTCATAAATTACCATAAGCAGAAATACTCATTGCTAAGTAATTATGCAGCAGAAATAAACACAATGAACAACATTCAATCACCCATGAATAACTCATAAATTTAGGCAAATGTCAGGGAAAACCTCAATGTGGGGAAACTCAATGAGAGAGAGAGATTCTATTA
Organism: Picea mariana; assembly: GCA_032191745.1. Lineage (NCBI taxonomy): Eukaryota > Viridiplantae > Streptophyta > Pinopsida > Pinales > Pinaceae > Picea > Picea mariana. The sequence continues at coordinate 26,044 of JASDQU010710355.1, forward strand.
TTAAGATTCAGGAAAGTACATAACAACATAAATAACACTTTTCCAGCCAAGAGAAAAACCACTTACAACACAAAATATGTCCCACCAAAATTTGTCTTGAAATCCATGCAATAGTATGTATAATTGTACAGATTTGCTGAAAAATACACCTCGTAAAATGTGCCCATAACAGGTTGTTGTACCCTCTTCCTGTAAGGACGACCTCCTTTAAAAAACTCAGGAAGCATACCTCAAAAAATGTGCAACAAGATTCCTCTATTTCCATGCCCAAGTTTGTTGTTGTACGGCCTGTAAGGATCTGTACAATAAGGCCTATACCATAAAAAACACAGTAGCACACCAAAACAAAAATCTCTCCTTGGGATTTGCACCCTAGCTCTCTTGGAAAATGTGCCCTCCTTTCTACTCTCTTTCCTCTCTCTAGATTACTCATAAATCTCTCAAGCTCCTTCTCCCAATGTGTCTTGCACACTACCCAATGCATTCTTTTATAAATCTGAAAATGACATTTTCCCTCCAAAGTGTCTTTTCACCTTCCCCAACCCTAAATCCAAAGGCTAAGATCTAATCTTTCCTTTACAAGATCAAGGGAGATGATTTATTTCCTCCAAAATAAATCACTTAAAATATTAAAGAACATTTCACTTTATTACATAACTGCAATTTATTAAATAAAGTCACTTTAAAATTAGAAGCTAGATTCAATTAAAAAGTCACTTTAATAAAAGAACCACTTTACAACTTTATAAAAACCCATTACAAAGTTAAGTGCCTAGTAGTGTCAACATAAGGTAACATTCGCAGATAAGACAAAAATGCGGAGTACCTCCCCATCTAAAAAGCTAACACTCCCTCTTAGTGAGGGATGTACTCGCTGCCATATCCATCATCTCGTCCCATCACACTGTGCTCTGTAGGAGTTCCCTATGAACCTAAAGCCATCCTCAACACCTGCATATAAATCGAACTAGAAGATCTTCTCTTGACAGCTACCAAGAACCATAAGCTCCTTGGAGAATCCACTCCATCCCGAGAAATGGTTCAACCACACCATCTGAGCCTTTTGTTGGTGCTCAGAAGAGATTCGATCTGTTCTCTTAGAATGTAAGAATGAATCCTTGGGACCACCGCAGTCTCAGGAGCCTCCTCATTCTCTTCATCTGATGTTGAATCATACACTGAATGTTGTCCTCACAACATATACAACATATCCACCCAATCACTGATCAAATGCAGTTCCTCCGGGTCCACTCCCTCCCTTTAGATAAAGACATGTTCCCTCTTGAACAATGTACAATATCCTACATCCTCCAAGGATGATACTGAGAGAAAGTTAACCCTCAACCCTAGAACAAAGAGAACTTCATCAAGATCCAAGAATCCTCCATACTCGAGTTGGAATATAACCCTCCCAACTCCATGTAAAACTCATTCCATAACACCTTGATTTACCACCTACTGGTCAAGACCTATCTCTATGATAATTAGGAATACTCGCCAGATTTTGGTTATGTGGAAAGAGGCTCCACTATCAACAATCCATCTGATATCACCTCCAAATCCTTCACTACTGACACTGGAAACTAGGGTAACCAAAGAAAATTCCCTGACATACTTGGAAGAAAATTCCTCCATGGTTGTTGTATTAGCTATCTCAGGCCCCTCTCATTGCTTCTTCTTCTTCTTCTGATCCGATGCAGGATCTTTTATGATTATGGTTGAGTTTTAACTTGCATGAATATTTTAACCATTTGAGAAATTAACGA
>JASDQU010710356.1:0-27803 GCA_032191745.1 Picea mariana
CTTTCGAATTAATTGGAATTCCTAAATGAATTCTTGTATGTTCTCTCATGATAACTGCATGTGGTTGATGCAGATGAGATGATGTTGATAAAAGTTAAAATGTTGGCTACAAAGAGTATCTCGGGAAGATGCTGCTTGGAAACCTTTGAGGGCAGTTGGAACTCCTGGAGCCACGATGCTTTAAGACTTCCAGTCCGGCCTGTTTCCAAGCCCAAGGAAGGGAGGTGTAGCATCGATGGACTGTGCTTGTGAAGGTGTATACTCCCGGGTGGGACAGGCATGTGGGGAATGAGAGATTGTTGGTTGGAGTACTGCCGAGGTTTAAATGGTTGGAGTGTTGCTGAGGTTTGGTACCTTGGCCTAGACCATGTGGATAAGGATTGTGGACCATGGCTATCTTGGGAAGCCATTGCCTGATGGAGTCATAGCTCTGCTCCGGGGTGGGAGGTATTCTCACTCAAAAGATAAGTACAATTCTCTATTTATTATATGTTGTGTATGTTGTTTACAGTTTTAATGTTATTGAATTTGTTTGTATATACATACATATACATTGCATAAATTATTGCATTACTGCATCCATGACTGTACCTAAGGTGTCTCGTATTTCATTACTTAAGAAATATATATACCTGATGCTAATCATGTAATAGATTGGAATATGATTCAGGTGGAACCAGAAAGTGTCCTGCAAGTGCATCTTGTGTGCATATTGGACAGGAAAATAAAACAGCTTCGAAATCGAGCTATTGAGCTTGTAAGGGTCTAGTGGACCTGGTACGGTCCTGAGGACATGACATGGGAGCATGAGGATGCTATATGGGTGTAAAACCCGCATATTTTTTTTTTAAGATTTTGGAAATCTTGTTGATGTTGTGTGAAAGTTGCACTGAGGACAATGCAAAAATAAGGGAGGGGGGATTGTAATGTCCCCAAGGCCGAGCCCTGATGTAAATTTTGCATTATGAATTGTAAGTATGTTTTATTAGGCTGGTGAGCCAAGTTTATATAAGTTAGGGGCTTATGTGATTATTAGGCCAGGGAGCCTAAGTGTTGAAGGCCAAGAGCCTGCTTTTATATATGTAATCCTGCAAAGCATTAATAAAAATATAAACACCGTCGCGTGCAGGCCAACACGATGAATGAGTGATGGGGGACTAAGCATCCACAGAGTGGGCAAGGGATTAGGGGATGGAAGGTGGGAAAAGGGGCTAAGTGTTGAGCCTAGGGGCTTAAGCCTTGGGAATAATATTTTAATATTATTCCAAAAGATATGTGCATTATATGTTTTAACCTAAGTCCTTTTGGAAGGACATGTGATTTTCCAAATGGTGGGAGGAACGCATGCTGAAGGAACGCATGCAGTCACATGGGTGACAAGTGTCAACCCTGGCGCATGCAATAAAAGGATGAGACGAGCCGTGTTGGGGGGTTCCTCCTCCATTCGACCCTGGACTGTCCTGAGCATGAACCGTGTGACCTCTGCAAGAGACCCTCGTGCAATTCTAAAACGGGGGAAAATCCTGTGCCTATTTTCCCCATGGGTTGTTGTGGCCACATAATACTGGACTGTGTGTGGCTTGTTGGCCTGTGAGCGATTCTCTCCAGGTGAGAGAGTGCGCAGAGGAAGGAGAGAACTCCTAGAAGGAACCCTGTAACTGCCATAGAGCTCGGAGACTTCCGGTCTGGTCTGTTGCTGTAACCCAAGGCAAGGGAGGTTAGCAACTGAAGGACTGTCTAGGTGATAGAGAAGGTGTATACTCCTGGGGTGGAACAAGCATGTGGGGAAGGAGCATCTATGGGTAGTGAGCATGAGTGGTTCCTGGGAGTGAATTCCTTCCTTGTGACTGTGTGATTTCCCGGTAACCTCAGCCTAGCCTAGGATTCCTTGCCTTGGGGTGGAGCTTAGTCCCAGATTGGGAGTGACCCACTGTTGAGCTAATGAGCAGTGCGGTCTAAGGCTGGGAGGTTCGTGGAAGGCCTGCACTTGGCTAGTGGAACTACCACTGTTTCAAAGATAAGTACCAAATGATGCTTTAATTATGTTTTTGTATCTTGGTGTATTATAATTGTCATGTATTCTGCTGTGCATTTGTATTAATGTTATTTCCATGGATTATTTATGTTAGTAATAATTCTTATGCTTACTCTGAGCTTAAATATATTTACTTACTTAAATGCATGTGGATTATATAATGCCTGTATGAGTTATGTAAAAGGTGTGTACATATTGGTAACAGAGAGCGATAAAAGCCTTGGCAATAAAAAGGTGTGCTACAATATGTGATAGGCCTTTGTAACATGCTATAGATATGAAAGGGCACTGTGGCATTACCTGTTGACACCCCATCCATGTTCCCTCCACCAAGTATTGTGTTTCTATGTTATTATTCAACATTGGTACAATGTAGGTCTTCATTGACCTTGCTAGTGATTGAAGATAAATATTACTTTTCCGTTATAGTTAAATAGAAAATGAAATTTTCCGAATGAAAGAGTTCAAGCATTTTATTTGGATATTTTGAGTTTCTAATAAACCTTTTTTTGTTGGTAATGAAGTCTAACTATCAATTCTTTCAAGGTTATCAAATTTTTGTATACATAATCTTTGTTCAACCATAGATATTTTGGCATTAGTTATCTTGAATGCCAAAAGAATATGATATTTCCTTTTGAGGGCATTATAGACTAAGATTATATGCATTATCTCTATATATAAGTCTCAACACCTTATGTCCTCATTAGGTTGTCATTTTGGCCCCCAATAAAGAATTTGTTCATAGAGTCTGTTATCAAGGTGATCCAACCACACTTTATCAATACTCAATGCACCACTTTTTATACAATTATTCAAAGCATGTATTATAAATCAAAATTATAGGGATCCCTTGATCCTCGTCTCCACTATTAAAAGAAAATGAGGATTTTGTTTCATTACTAAATGTTTTCTTATGGAGATATGAATGAGAAGGACATGACCCTATTAACATGTCACACATTGCATCGTTCTTGGTGGTAGTGACATTCTTATGGTAGTTGTTAATGGAGTCAACTTATTAATGGAATTCATCTTTTTTTTTTACATGTGGTTCACGACACCGAAGATCGGTATTCGCTACGTCCATGGAAACCCTGCCCCCAAGAAAGAACATGGGGAGGCCAAGCATTTTTGAAATATTGGGGGCTCAACAACAAGAGCATCATATAGACCCATTTAAGGGAATCACATGTCACTTACAAGGAATTGAACCTGGCTGGGGAGGGTAACAACCATTCCTCCCAACCACCCAAGCTACATACAATGGACTAATGGAATTCATCTTTACCATAACAACAACAACAACAATAATAACAAAAAAAAACAAGAAATTACACTTTGGAAGATAATTGAAAATATTTTCTAAAAACCTTCCTTTCCACTCTTTAACCATTGTAATTTATATATATATATATATATATATATATATAAGTCTCTTGATTTCAAATCACATGCTTGCAAATAATTTCCACAAATTTTCAGCAACGATCTTAAACCAACATGTGAACCAAAGTTAAACATGTTTTTTAGCAATAAAAAATGTCCTTAAAGTTAAAGAGAAATCAATGATTAAAATCAATATATAGATAATCATTCTATTTAATGAATTGTAAAATTAGCTTAAGTGTGGAAATTTTGTATTCCCCTCCCCCATGTATTGCCTCTTTCTAATTTATTTTGAGTCACCAATTAAGAAGTTTGGTTCTAAGCTTTGCACTAAATATTATTTCTAACAATCATATGGATTTCCCCCCTCAATATTCAATCAATACCTCTGGCTTCACAAGAGAAATGTTATTATATTTCTCTTGATGTTGCCATTGTTAGGCTAAATTGACTAAGTAAATTATGTAGTTTGAAAGAAAGATTAATATTTTTTCAAATGGTAAAACTTAAAAACTGAAGAGGAAGGTATTCTTAAAAGTATTACTCTAAATATCTCTAAATTTATTTCAAGATGTAGCATAGCCTTAGTGATGCCTATTGTGAGATCTTAAATAAACAATGGATTGTATACTAGTGAATATTCTTTATTGTAGTTACAAAATTGTTTGAATACAACAATGATGGGAAAGAGTGAATGATTTCACAATAATGGAAGTAAAGTCAAATTTGATGTTAACAATATACACATTTTTATATGGGATATTGTTTTTTAGATAAAAAAAATTGCATCCTTTTCTAGTAATTCAACCAAAAAAAGTACATTCAGTATAGTGCCAATGAAGAAAAGACCCACAATGTCCAGAGCTTTCCAACAATGGACCTCATATAACCAACTTTATTGAACTAGGATATGCAAACAAGAGTAGACCCCTACAATAGAGTACATAGTAGGCCAATCATATGGCTAAAATAAAAACACCATGAACTGAACGAAATAGATATTTCAAACTTAGAAACACATTATTCCATTTAAGAATGAATAAATAACTATTGAAAAAATTCAAGGAGAAATTTGAGTAGTCACCCCTCTCTATGCTTCACAATGTTTAGGAGCCCTTATACAAGTCAGATACCATCTTGGAGAGTTGGTCAACAAGGGTGTTGTTTTTCATCATGGTTTGTGTGAAGGTTATGGATTAAAATGCTAGGATGATGTCTCTTGATTTGGTAATGAACTCCCTTAATCTAGGTACCTATTTTTGCACATTTCATTTAGCCATAGAATGAACAAGAAAATGATAGTAAAATTAATGAGTATATATCCCATGTTTGACACTTAGGGCTAGCAATAAATAAACCACCTTTAGTGTTGAAACATTATTTGTCGACATTTAGGCTGACTCATTCGTTCCCCAAATTTCGTTGGTTTTTTTAGGGTGCCCATGTTAACCATGGGGAACCCATTTTCTTGCGCTATCCCTAAAGTCTTTGCACTTAACTTCCATGATTGCAAGTCTACCTAGGCGAATTTGTCTTAATGGCACATTTGTGTGTCCTATCACGGGCCTGGCGAGCCTGTGGTCGAGCGACAGAATCACCTGACACTCCTAATCATCATGTGACACCAGCTTGTTTTACCCAGTGGCTAGAGCACGCCAAATTACTCAACCTGGGATATGCCTTCTGTTAATTCTATTAGTTTACTTAAGTTGAATGTGTGCATTTATCAACTTAAACAACAATAAAGAGATGCAACCATACATAGTGCAATGAATTTTGACCATATAAAAGGGCATGCATTACACACACACACGATCCTTATTTAGGCACATTTTCACTAGTTTCAAGGGAAAATAGGCATGAGTGTATTACATGAAGTTTTGTCTCAAGCCTTCCATCAAAATTTTCAAATAATCTACTAGTTCTTCATCTCCTTCCCTATTTTATAGTCCTTCATTCATCTCCACTGCTTTGAACCATTGGTAGTTTTTTTTATGGAAAGTTAAGACATATATGCTATAGGAACGACAAACATGTTCATTGAAATGACCTCATCACAATACAATGATAACGATGATGGAAAATATGATGATCATGGATAGCTTCATCTCCTTCACAATTAGGTTCTAATTTTGTTTTTTGATTGTCAAAATCTTTGTGTGAGTCGTATTTGAGTCTTGAAACCCTCCCATATTGTCAACACATGCATCTACTATAACCATGTCAAATTTCAGTGCAAACAAGCACAAACTGAAAAAATCCAATGTTGGCCCCATTCACAGGTCACTTTTCCTGGGGTCCAATACAAGAATAATTTCTAGTAATTGGTAATTAATGGACAACCTTGAAAATGGTTAGATGAACCAAAGTTAAAATTGGATATGATGTTATAAATATAAATGATATTCTCTTGGTTTCAGAATAATATATTCTCTACTGAACAAGGCCAACCATGTGAAGGTGGAAGCTCATATGGTTCTTGCCCCCCGTCACATCAGTCTCAATTCCCCAATACCCAATTTATCTGCTATAAAATATTTGAAAGAAATATAGTAAGAATCAAACATAGAAACTAATTATAAGAAAACTACAAACATTTAAGGTAAATGAAAGAGAACAAATCAATTGAACAAATATAAATGAATACCTCCTGCATTTCAACATTTCGATATCATTAATCTTCTTCTAGTTCATCCAACTCAACATATGTATCATCCGCTTAAAAATTTGTGTTGTAAGGATTGGCCATATCAACATCATCATCAATGTCATCATTTCAAATCATATCATCATCTATATCATCATCGAGAACATTGTCTCCCACATTTTGTTCCACTTCTTCAAGTTCTTCATCTAAAACATCGTCGATATCATCTTCATCCAGAACATTGTTTAGAATATATCCTTCAACTTCTATGACATATTCATCTGACACATGAACTAACATCTCCTCTACATCATCTTCTTCTTTAATATCATCTTCTTATGCTACATTATACTTTACCAACCTTCCTCTTGGATAATATCTAACAACATATGACCAACCCACTCTACCTGAAACCTCTAAGTGAAATACATGTTCACATTGTCTTGGAAGAACATAGGGCTCAGATCTTGGCTCAACATTCCTTGTATTAACCATGGTAAATCCATTAGAATGTTGATTAACAGTTCTATCAGGATCACATTCATTCATTCATAGCCTGTACCATTTGATGTCAAACAAAACTAATTTGAAGGATTTAAAGTCACACTCAAGTATATCATCCAAAAACCCATAGTATCAATTTTCAGAGACTTCAATATGTTTGTCACTTCTAGAGGAAACATTATTAATCGGAAATATTGCAGTTATCCCACTATCAGAAGTTTTCATCTTTTCAACCAACTTTTTGATGCAAAATTTGTGGCCATTACACCACATAGTATTGTGGCATTTCAACTGAAATATGCCAGACACGTAAAAAATGCATTGTCAATTGATAGACATATTTATACATGGAAATAATGCAAATTTATAAGAAAAAAAACACGCCATGTACACCAATATAATATTAAAAAATACTAAATAGTATGGGTGAATATGTTTATTTGTTTATCTTTTAAACCATATGCTAAATCAATTTCCCTCCGTGTAAGTTTTGTATCTCCTTTATGTTCAACTTCTTTGACCAATATAGCCACACCAAACCATGATAACCTACCATTATTATATTGTATACAACGTTCAATCCATACCTTCATCCAATCAATATTGTTTGCAATGTATAAATGTATTGCATCTCACTCTTGACTAGTTGTATTGAAATAAAACAATATTTCATATATAATCAGTTACCATGGTATACCTTCATAATAATGTATTATGTAGGAACATTAAAAATTAAATAAGTATTATATACATAAAAACAAAAAGTTAAATGTATTATAAATTTCCACCATCTACTTACATGTCACTTTCTTCATTCTACCTTTCCCCAATAGGTGCTCCCATTCAATTTTTTTGATGGAGTTGACATCCCAAATGTGATCCACATTAATACTTGCAGATATTTTAGGAAGATATTGAGTAATATAAACCATTATTTGATATACCATATATCCCTCTACCATAGAACCCTCAGGATGTGCTCTTTGTCTAACCAAATCCTTCAATGATTTCAAGTGCCTCTCAACCATCCACATTGACCTTGTGTGCATAGGTCCACACTTTTCAATCTTCTCAACTTGGTGTACAAGGTAGTGTTCTTGTGCATTGAAAAATGTCGGATTTAGATAATTTTTCATTTCACACATTAAATGAGGAATTTATAACCTCCAATATTTTATATCTTCTTTATAGATTTCTTTAGATGAAAACCATCTACAAATGATGCAAGCAAATCACATGTTTCATCAAAAAAGTATATAGTACTACATTACAAGTAAAACACATGTAGTGAAATATAAGTTGTACAACGAATTAAAAAAAGTACACTTTGCATATAAATCGTCACTTACCTTGTGTATTTGTCGAGATCATATATAACTTGTTTGAAATTGTTTTCAAAGTTTTATGGGAGAGATAGAGGTATAACATACTGTAAGATAAAAAAATGAATCATTATTTAGTCACAAATTAGTAGATTAAAAAAAAACACGAAAAAGATGTTTCACCAATATAGAAATATATACACCAAAATAATTACCTTAATCAAGGTATGCCAATCATGAGTTTTTACCCCACCTAATTCACCTTTTTTTGTAAGGATATTCTTTATGTTTGAAGAAAATCCAGTGGGAATTGTTTTTTTCAATAACCACTTTTACATCCTTACTTTGTTGCTTTGTTAATAACCATGGAAGGATGCTTATATTTTGGCCATCTGCATCACTATTTGAATGAATGACACTTTGCATTCCATGATTGACGTCCTTAATGTCATTACAAATATTGACAATGTTTTCTTTGTCACTCCTTCCATCTAAGATTTCCCATATTGTTTATGTTACATTCGTCTTGATGTGCATTGTATCAAACACATGAACAATTTCTAGGTGCTCATAGTAGAGGAACCTACTAAATTGTACGGAAAACTTTTCATTCCTTGTGGAAGCACACCATTAATAATGCCTTCATGACAACCTTCAAGGTGAAGCATATAAATTAAAGATATTGCAACAATACTTGTCAATTAGTAATGAAAAAAATGCAATAAAAAAAAATATATATTACAAATATTTCATGTATGATACATGATAGACGATTTGATCCATTAACATACCTTGACGATTTCTATTATATTACAACTTCCATAGACGAGGTGTCATTCTTCATGGTTTTAATCCATTCTCTTCTTTTCCATTGAAAAAATGTTTCTCAATACTTCAATACTTACGGTTCTTAGAGAGGAAGTGTCTATACTCATTGAACACCTCATTTCCTAAACTTCTTGAATGACAATATTTCATCTTAGGACCACAAATTGGACATGGAAATTTACCCTTTCTTTGAAGACCTACAAGAGATGGATTAAATTGTATATCAGTTATTCGAAGTATGTTTAATGAAGGGATTATATAGAAAACATGTATGATATGAACTTCATAAAATTAAATGCTATTAAAGTGTAGTGTAACTTTATAACATACCACATAAATGTGTTATCCCTAGGGCATCATGAATTGTCCATACAAGCATTGCATGGAATTTAAATTCCATTTGTGCATATACTAGTATAGAGATATCATATATAGTGATGCCCTTCAATAACTCTAGTAACTCATCAATAAGAGGCTCGATATATACATTCATATCTTTGAATTGGTACTTACCTTATTGATTTAACATACAATACATAATTAATACATATATGAGTAAATAACAAATATCAAACATAATTATAAGATTACATAATTGAACATATATGAGTAAACAATAAAATATAAGACAAAATTCTGAAACAAACAAGACAAATGAGATGTTACCTCGTTAAAAAAAAATATTCTAAACAAATACCTGGAAAAATCATTGCCAACATTATGTGCTCCCTCTTTATTGACATCCATGGAGGAATATTATTATTGATAACAAAAACAGGCCACACCGAGTACGTAGATCTAATCTCTCCAAATGGATTGATATCGTCAACTGAAAATGAAAGCCTAAGATTACTAGGTTCATCTTTAAAATTTGGCCATATTTCCTCTATCTTCTTAAATGCAGATCCATCGACAGGAATTCGAAGAACACCATCTCTACTTCTGTTCTTTGCATGGTAATCCATAAACTGTGTTATGCTTTTGCACTTGAAAAATCACCGCAAACATGGAATTATGGGAATATAACGAAGAACCTTGTGAGGAACCTTTTTTGTTATTTGATCGATTCAATATCTACTAATTTGACATTTTGGGCATTCTTCTTTTGATGCATGCTCTCCATAATATAGAAAATGTTCATCGGGGCATGCATGAATAACTTGATACTCCATTCCAATATATTTTATAATGGCATGTAAATCTTGATATGTGTGGCATAAAACATTTGATAGCAGTAAAAAAAATTCACCTAACAATCTACAACATAAAAAAATCAATACTGGTTAATGTAAAGAATATTAATCATACATATTGCATCCAAATTTTACACCTGGTCGACTAACAATAAAAATAGAGGAAAAAAGAAAACCTTTATAATAATGTACTAAGTGTGAAAAAATATATTACATACCTTAGCATCTATGTCGCACAAGTGTTTGACAAACCATTCATAACCTTTAAGTTCACCAACAATAATATAGTAGAGAGAAGACTTGTTTTGGAGCCTTCATAAAGAGGTTGACTTGCCTTCTCAAGTACAGGGATATCAAAAACACCATCAAGTTGGTCGTCATCATCATCAATTCCAACATTATTAAATGTCTCTTGGATCAATATATTTGTCCCATCTTCTTCAACTGTTTTATTAGCATCAACACATTTTTCCATAGAATCATTAACTTGATCTTCAATATTCACTCCATGTTTATGAAAAAGCGCTTGTACAAATACCTCTTCCTCCACGGGCGTTGCTCCTTTATAATTACAAAAAATCAAGTAATATTAGAGTATATACCAAATATTATAACAATACAAACGTTTACAAATATAATATAGGAAAACAAATACAACAAAGACAAAGACATTCAACCAGTGTGGCATCTCCACTTTCCATTAGTGATTTATGTTTAAAAAACCCTAAACTGGCCTAACCCTAAACCTCTAACCCCTACTCCCTAAAACCACATTAACCTCTAAATCCCCTAGTATTATTTATGTCTTGACCATTATTGTAAAGACCTTGGTATTATTCATGCCTTGAACATATAATACTACAAAGTATAATGGCCACAAAACAATGATCAATTGTGAAAATATATTTTTGTATATTTTAGTTGTTTACGCATGAAAATAAAAAACATCAATTATATTATACAAATTTTTTTACCCTAAAAAATCAATAAGGGAAAACCAATAATTAATGAAGGACCATGCTTTTTGTCTTCTTATATTATGGATATTACAATATAGGTTACACAGTTTTGCAATATTACAACAATGCTATAAGACTCTTCAATGTGTAGGTTGACGTAGTAAACATCAATTGAACATCAAAAAGTTCACAAGAAAGAGCACGATACATCAAAGTAGCATCACTTAAATGACTTTTAGATTTGTAATTACAAAATATATATATAAAGGTAATTTGGAAACACATCTAGATACTTTATCCTAGAGTCTCGTTGAATCATAACAAACACGTGTTATTCATGAACAATTAAGCATTATGCTACAAAGATGCCAAGATTGTAGAGTCTCATTGAATCCTAATAAATGTTTGTGATTCATTCCTTTTGGAGATTTGTGGATACATGACATTATCATATAGGGAATGAGGATTGATATAACCAAAGTCAAGGTAATTATTGATGCAAAACCTCTATTAACTTATGTTTCAAGCATCCATGTTTTTTTGGGGTTACATGGGCTATTATCACAATTTCATATGAAAATATGCATCCATCACCAAGTTGATGGAGCATTTGTTGAATAAAGGTGTGAAGTTTGAATGGCTTGAAGCTAGTTAGGGCACCTTTGATACATTGAAACAAAAAATTGTTGAATCACCTATCGGTTTACCTATTTTGGAATACCATCTTTCCCAGGCACATAATCACATCCAAGAATGAAATTAGTGTATTTATAGAATAATATTATAATGAAATGGTATTGGTATTCCTATTCAATTTTCAATTGCAATCAAGAAATTGAAACAGACATATCTCAATTAAATAACCAATAAACATAGAGTTATAGTCTTATTCTATGCAATACAAAAGTTTCACCATTTTCTTGTAACACAATGATTGCACTTCTACATGGATAATAGATTATTGAAATATATTGTTTTCAAACCATTTCTAATTACATGATTGAGCCAATGAATCATATTTCTCCAAAAATATGAATTTATATTATATGTAAAATGGGGCAAGAATCATGCTGTTGCGAATCATTTATAAAAAAATCCCTAAGGTGAAACTAAGGAGGTTAATGGTAAGTTTGTTTTGGGATGTATGTCTCCTTCACATAACTTTTCAAAATGTAATGTGATCCTACAACATATATACTATTTATTAATACATGGGCATGCATTATAAGGTTTCATAGATGCAAATTGATTCAACAATGCACACCTTTTTAGTTAATTATGGGAGTATCATATATGTATGACTATGTGATTTATTGCACCTACCAATCTTCTAGATCATACTTAATATGTATCTTGAGGAGATTATGAGTATGGATGACATGGAACACTTGAGAAACTACATACATAGTCCCATTGGTTTTTGTTGTGGTGATCCACTTTGTTTAAGGGTGAATAGTCTTAGGTATGTAAGTATGACTTATGATAATATATTGGTAGCTATTAGAGATCTAATTATTTGACTACAACCTGCCCTCCCTACAATACCAAATGAGTGATGAGTGATTGATTTCCTTGCACCATTTCTATTGACTCAAGGATGGAAAAACTCATCTTGATTACCATTGATACTTTCAACCAAATGGCCCAAAGTTACTACCACATTACATAATAATATCGAAAAATTGTACAATTTTTATTTCATAATTATGTTATTGTGATCTTTAGATGCCCTTTGGAATTGGACATCAATATTTATAGCCTTTTTTTTTACAAGATGCTTCATACACCATTATGTGGAAAACGTGTAATTCTTCATTCTAGAAATATTACAGTGGAATTTAGTCGATTACAACACTTTAGAAATATCCTTTTGGCTTAGAATTTCATGTAGATAGAAAGTATATGTTTTGTTAAATTCATCTAGGACTTGCACTTGACCCCAACTAGGTGAATTGGCCCATTTAAATGGGTGAAACATCCCATGAGGGTTGATATATTATTAATATGACCAACACCAAAAATCATAGATCTAGGAGACATTATGCACATGGATCCATTCACTCATGAATAATATAGATAGGAGGATGAAGAATATGAGGACTTAAGGGGGTGTATTAGTATATGTGGAGATAACATGAATAAGAAAATGTGGAAAACAAAGTTGAATACCATATACATCATGGATTACTCTATAATATGGGAAGATTTGTTTGCTAAAGGAAGAAAGAGTACAATTGATAAGGAAGTCTCATGCCTCCAAGGTTTCTGCGCATTTCAATGTTGGGAAAATTATGACTAACTTGCATAGGGATGTTTATTGATCCAAGATGTAAGAATAAGTAGTTAGGTTTATCAAAGGTTGTATATTGTGTTTTATCAACAAGATAAGAAACATGAAGCAAGGACTATACAATCCACTTCCAATCCCTAGAAATCCATGGGAAAGTGTATCCATAGGCTTTGTTGGTGTTTTTTTAGGAAAAGAGGAGGACATGGCTACCCATATGTGGTATTCGATAAGTCCAATAATATGTGTGTTATGATTCCTTGTACAAACACCATGAACGGAAAAGAAGAAGCAAGATTCATTACAAGGAGAATAGGCTTTTACAAAGGTTTTAGCAAAAGATTTTAGCATTATTGGTTTGGGAAAAATTGTCACAAAAAATTCCACTAAAGAGAGTAGATGTTTATTGTGACTAAAAAAATTGTTCAATCAGAGGTTTTAGTAGAGGTTTTTCCAATATGATACATACATATTAGCACACTGGTGCACCACTATTTAAGATTCACCATTGCTCCATATATTACCTGAATTTCCCTTATTTTCTTGTCATGCTCTTCCTCGCTCTTTTGTTAAGCTCATCATGCATACAATTCTTTAAAACACGATCTATATGAAGAAGTATAGGTGTTGAAAGATAAATTTCATTCATCTCTTTACAAGAAAAATTATTTGCTGATTGATACACTTGAGTTTAATCATGAGATCAAGGATTTGTTTTTAGAGGTTATCCATACAAATACTATACAATGGAGGATAAAGATCAAGGATAATTTTCTTAATTTATATATTTGACAAGTAAAATTATAAATTGGAAAATATTATGAGTACAATAGTTGAAACTAAGACTCAGATTACAACAAATGTGGAAAGAAGCAAAAGTAGTGGATATCGTACATGACTCTAAACTTGAGCTCTGAACTTATTTAATTGCTTCACTCTTTTGATATAATTCTACATAGTCCTTGCAAATGATTCCTTCCTTTTGAACCCAACTTTCAAGAGCTTGATGGGATGGAACAACAAGAGCCACATGGTACCTATGGAATGGATCTACATGTAAAATGACATTGTCTAAGTAATGACTCACTAATAAAGCCTCTTCCATATGCACAAAGAAAATGTATTCATAGATGGAAGCCAAAAAAATACTTGACAATTTACAAAATTGAAATATTTTTTATAAGAATCACTAATACCTTGACCGAAGAAACATATTATCCATGTTGAAGATTAACTATGTCCTTTTTCTAGTCAATAATATCAAGGCATCCATCAGGATGAAATCTCCCTATGTCACCAATATAGAGCCATAATATTCCACTCTCGTTCATCTTCTTCATCATTAAACAATGTAATATTATAGCCCATATATATAATTATATTAATAAGAGTACACTTTAAGCCCCAAAATTCAATTTGTAAGACTCATCTATTTTCTCACAAAGTTCTTAAAATAGCCCATAGTTACATCGAGACCACCAATAACTATCTCTCCTTGAGGCATCGGTGAATGTGAAATCAAATATCCACCTTCTTTTCAACCAATTAGTTGAATATATACACAACACTATTCATCACAAAATCAACTTAGTTGAAGTATATATGGTTCTAAGATAATTGGGAACAACACAAGAAAGTCAATTTTAAGACAATTATGTGCTACAAAATGCAATAGGAACAAGAAAAATAGGCATTGATAGTTAGAACAACCTAAAAGAATGTCGTAACAAATTAAAAAGACATTACATGAGAGAGAGTTACTAACATTGGTTGTCAATTTCAAAGTTGACTAGTAATGTCAAGCTAATATTCATGTTGAACTTGTTGAACACATCATTCAGTGCCACTTTGTATTAGTTTTGAGTTATCTCATAATAAATTGTTGCATCAAAATCCGCCTGCAATGGAAGCCACAAACATTGATTTCCATCTAATTCTATATGTGCATGAAAAAAAAAAAGATAATATAAGAAGTCAATGAAAACCTAATTATAAACTATTTAAGGGTCGAGCTCAATAATTGGCTCATGATGTGTCACTTTCATTATTAAATTAATCTTCTATTGGATTTGAGAATTATTTGTTCTCTATTGATGAGTCCAACCACAAGAAGGTGGAAGCTCATATTGGTCATCCCGCCGCCCCTCCCCCACAAGACCAACATCATTCTCATTTCCCCATACCCAATTTAATTAGAAAACTTTGCATGTACTCATCATAGTGGAAAATAATTGGAATTAAAATAATACCATAATATATACCACAAGTACATATTGGCTAATTTGTTACCACAAAAAACAACAAGTTGATAATGAAAGGCTTATGAAATTCAAGGAGCAATAAGATGACTTCAATGTCAAGTTGATGCAAATCTTGGACATAATAGAAATTAAAATGGATAAGGAGATAGAGTCAAGTAGGTTAAAAAGTTGCAGGTCTCGTGACGAGAAAAGAAAAAAAGAAAGAAGTGTTGGTAGGCATAGGCCTCACTCACCAAAGAATTCTTTCAGGAAAGTGCATAGTAGCTCAAGTCCATCTCCTGTCAAAAATCATAAGAGAAGGACTGGGGTGGACGAGCTACAGGGAGAAATGAATAAGATAAATATTCCTACCTTTGATGATGAGCACAAGAAGGATGAATATGCAGAGACTTGGTTGATGAGTATGAGGAAGTACTTCCAGCTGCATAATTATTTTGCACAGGCAGAAGGGAGAATTTTCATATATCAGCTAAAAGGAAATGCATCAATGTGGTGGGATTATTTTGTGCAAGTGAAACACATTGATGAAAATAAGGTTACATGGAGGGAGTTCAAGAAGTATTTCCAAAATAAATACTTAACTAACAGGTACTATGACAAGAAAATGAAGGAGTTCTTTGAACTCAATATTAGGAGTATGATGATAGATGAGTGTGAAAGAAGATTCTTAGAGATGCTAAAATATGTCACATTCATCAAGGAAGATAAAGTTAATATTCAAAGGTACTTGAGTGGGTTGTCGTCATTTATCAGTGACAAGTTACAATATGATAATCCCAAAACATTGGACAAAACCATAAGGCACATTAAATGTATTTATGAACAACATAGGGGAAGACCAAATCTCCATAATTCTTGGGAAGACAAGATGAAAATAAAGGTGGAACAGATGAAGAAGGGGACTAAGCCACCATTTTTCATAAATACTGCGCAAGGACAACCAACTCCCAAGGAGTCCAGAATGACGGAGACAGTGGAGAAAAAGTGAAGGCAACAATCAATTCAATGTTGGAGTTGTGGTGGACATAACATGTGAAAATATTTCCCTCAAAAAGGTGATAAAACGAGGATTGCATATAGGGTACAACAAGCTGTGACAATTGAGGAATTGGGTAGAAATGTACCAAGGATTTACGTAGCACTAGATAACAAGCAGGTTGAGTTTTAGTTGCACATGATTGAAGTGGAAGGTAATATTAATGACCAACCCATTGCTATTTTAATTGATTTAGGAGATATTCATAGTTATCTAGATCCTAATATGGTGGAAAGGTTCCAATTGCAAAGAAGCAAGCTTGGGAAACCTTGGCTGGTGCAATTAGCTATAGAAGCAAAAAGGAAAATTAATGAGATGGTTAAGGAACGTTCGATGGAGATGAATGGATTGCAAACAAACACTGATTTGATGATCCGTATTTAGGAGTGGAATGAACTGATTAACTGACTGAATACAATAAACATAGAGATATGAAGAACAACACGGATATCCAATGAACAATATATTCTATTGAATAAATGAAATAGGGTGAAACAATAAAACTGCAGAACTAGAACACTTGCTCGAATGGTGGTAGTTATCTCTGAGAAGAGATGTGGTTGCTATGCGCATCCATCTGAGCATAATCATTACAATGAGGCTCCATAGGCCCCAAAACACTGTTTAGGGCCCCAAAACAACCCTAGAAGTATAGAAAGATGTATTGACATGAAAACATACAAAATAAGCCAGTTGGACTAGGTGGGTGGCCGCCAATATTCACCTGGAATATGTGTAGGGATTCATACATTCCCCGGAAGCATATAACCCACAATTAAAAACAATTATAGAAGAACGTGTTGAACTAAAAATTGTCAAGATGAGCCAGCTGGAATAGGTTGGTGGCCACCAATATCCACCTCGATCACTAATGGAATTCAACATATGGTAGACATAATATTTTATTCAAATCTCAATTAATCCATAGACATTCCATTAGGTCACTTGCATAAAAAAACT
This sequence comes from Picea mariana, assembly GCA_032191745.1. Taxonomy (NCBI): domain Eukaryota; kingdom Viridiplantae; phylum Streptophyta; class Pinopsida; order Pinales; family Pinaceae; genus Picea; species Picea mariana. Next base: position 17,422 of record JASDQU010710356.1, read on the forward strand.
ACTGCGTATTTTTATCTTTGCCTCATTATCTTTGAGGTTCTAAAGTACACCAAAAGATTTCTTACCCAAAAAAATGTCACTAAGAAATTTTCTTTTTTTGTGCCATCATCACTAACCAAAGAGTCTTGGTATGTTGAGACTTAGAGAGAGGAGAATGAGAATTTTTAATCCCACACCCAACTGAGACGAAATGACCGTTTAATCCCACATCCAACTAAGAGGGAATGACTGCTTAATCCCACACCTAACTAAGAGGGAATGACCACTTAATACCACACCCAACTAAGAGGGAATGGTCATGCTTCATGATAGGGCCAGGAACATTTGATTATAACAAGCCAATCAAAATGGGATGCAAAGAGACTCTTGGGATCGAGGTCGTCGAATTCAAGGTCTCCGAGGTTGGGGTCTGCTAGGTTAGAACAAGGGCCATAGATGAAGCTATACTAGGTAAATATTACCATAATTGTTATTTCTCTACACCTAGGTTCATGCATCTTCACCTTCATTCTTTGCATAGGGTTCCTTAGGAGTACATGGATTGGTAGGAGGATTCATTGGGGCCATGAAAGAACAATTGAAAATGTGTGGTCAAGGATTTAATATCAATAGCAAGTATTGGATAGGTTAACATATCAAACATGTTATTTGAGAAACCCATTTCCATCCCTAATGAGGAAAAAATCCATGAGGTCCTTGGAAAGGCTAACCCTAACACAAACTTAGGAATATTACCTAGGGTTGAAAAACCTATCCATGTTTAGGAATATAAATTCCACTATGGGAGAGTAAATAAGTATAATATTGGACTAGAATTACATTGAGATACTAGGGAGCTTAGTCTAAAAAAGAGATGTTATTTTAGCCTCATTATCGATTGAGAAATATATATTCCAACCTTCCATAACTTTGAGGGTATTCTTGTAAATCCAAGGACCATTATATAGAATGATTTCAACTTTGCTTTCATCTGCAAGATAGAAAAGGAAGAAATATTTATTTAGGCTATGGGTATACGTACAATGCCAACCATAACACTTTGATCCAAATAAATTACCAATTTCAGTGGTGGCATGTTCATCCTCCTTCTCTGTCTCTATCGCTCGGGTTTTTCTGTCTCTTGGCCTCCTTTATGGAATGAGTGCATGGGTTCTCTGTTGTTGTCGGGGGCCTAGCTCCTTCTCTGTCTCTATCACTATTGGGGGCCTAACTCCTCTATCTCTATCATTGTTGGGGGCCTAGATCCTTCTCTATCTTTGTCGCTTGGGTTTGTCTCTTGGCCTCCTTTATGGAATGACTAGTGCGCGGGTTCTAAAATTTTGTTTTAATTTTGTTTCTTTGTCTTTTTAATTATTATATATTATAAAATAAAATTATATATAATTAATAATATATATATATGTGTGTGTGTGTGTTTTATGTTTATTTGTGTTTTGTTTTTTATTATAATTACACACAAACACACATGATGATGACGATGAAGATGAAGATGAGGATGAGGATAAGGACACTGACAATGTTGATTACTGGTGGTGACAATGGCGATGGAGATGATGATGATGACAATGATCACACCAATGATGATATGATGACGATCACGAAAATGGAAATGATGATGCTAATGACAATAAGGAGTGTGTCATTTGTGAATTGGGAGTGGTTAATTTCCTTCACCCCTCTCACTATTTTAATGGCCATTAGGTTCCCAAACATCATTCCATCTCTAATTTTCTCTCTAATGATTTTTCCATAAGAATAAAGACCATTGGGATAGAGAACAACCTTTCCTACGACATTGTATTCTTTGGAATAAAGGTGAAAATATTCCATTTACCAAGGGGTGTATCCATGGATACCATATACAATATGCTACCCCACAAACAAAACTCTTTGCAAAACCAAAAATATGTATGAACTAAAAATAAAAGAGTGTCTTATTCTATTGAATCCATTGGACATATAAAGTTTCATTACCATTCATTTCCCTTTCTTGGCTCAACTGGAATGAATCACCTAATATTTTCCAATATCGACCTTTGTCTCATGAATCCCTCTTGGTTTTCTAAAATAAGCTGGGGAAGAAATTTTCTTAATCTATGAGAGAGGATTTTAGTTAGAGTTTTATAAGAGGCATTGCATAGAGAGATAGGCCTAAATATAGAGAAGGATGAAGGGTTTTCCTCCTTTGATATTAAATCTAAGAAGGAGGAGTTTATTCCTCCCCCCGATTTGTCCTTGCAACACGATATACTTAACATCCTACACATATATGATTTGATGATGTCCTAACAAACCCTATAGAAAGATATGGTGAAATTTTCCATCCTAGGTGCTTTATCCAAACTTAAATCCCAAATTACATGAAGAATTTCCTCCTATTATAACAACCAAGTAAGGACCTGATTATCTTTTGATACGATCAATATTAGGATGACCTATAGGAGATCTCGACTATTACTATCTTATGATAGGCTCTTATTCTATGTATAGAGATTTGAAGTGTTTATATGCTTCTCCATTGAAGGTATTCACACTTAGACACTTTCTCTCAGGATTTCAATTTGATTTCCTAAATGTGGCTTCTTAACTACCTAGCATGATATTTCTTATGAAAAATTGCATGTTTTGATATCCTGATTTTAACCATAAGCTCCTCAATGTCAACCTCTACTGCTATTCTTATTTGCAGAAATATTTAAGAACTTTTCCTTTTTGAAAATTTTGAGAAATTTCTATGAATTATCCTCTTCTTCCTCTACTTGGGCAGACTTCATTATTTGGTCCATCTCTTCCTCCATGACAATATCTGATGGCAATATTTCTCCTGCTGCACCTGAAACTTGTACATTGGCCCCTACTTGGCTTCTTGGCAGGAATATTTTGATTCCTCCAATTATCAGAACACTCCTATGATCTTCCTCCTCTAGGGTTGAATTATTTAACTTCTCATAATATTCATTCACATGGTCTACAATACCATATGAATCTCCATATAGATGAGGCCTTTCTTCTGCCTCCCTTTCATCTATCAGCACTACTTGCTGGACTAAAGTCTCTTCTGAGCTCTTGAGACTCTCAAACAGTCTCATTTCATCTCCCTTTCCCACCTGGCAATTTGAAATTTCATCTCTGCCCTCTTGGAATTCCATGAGATCATCAATTGATCTCCCTTCATTTCCCACCTAGAAATATGAACTTTCTCTTTTGCCCACCTGGAAGTTAATGAGATCCTCAACTGATCTCCCTTCCTCCTTATTGAGGTCTTCTCCAAATTCTGGCTCACAAATACAAATCAACTCCTCTGTGTCACTGAGGTTTTCAGTATGCCTCAGCCACCTTCTTAACACTTGACTTTGCCTCCTAGAAAACAACTTTTGGATAAGCCACCTTGCTTTCTTCTTCAAGGGCCACTCATATTTCCAGCCTCCTTGAGCTTCCTACTGCATATTTATTATCATCCTGTCAAGATCTCCCCTCATCTCCTCAAGATTTTATTCCCTCTATTATTTTCTCCCTTTCTTAGAGTCTTTTCCTCGACCTCGCCTATGGATTTTAATATCCATATTTCTCTACCTTTCCTCCTCGCAAGTTCACTGTCTGTCGTCTACAAACATAAATCAGCTCCGATACCACTTAGTGCAAACCCCCTGCCTCTTATAGTGTATGTACGACCTCTCAGTATAGGATCGATCTAGTATGGATTCAAATTGACTATTAGGGCCTCTGCTGAGGCCCCAAAACTAGTTAATATAGGCCCCTTTTATCTCTCTGTACAAGTTCAAGAAAAACCCACAAGCGTTTTCCCTTGGCACTTTTCCTTTTTTTTCTTAAAAAATTGAATAACAGGCACCTAACTCCCTTTGCTAATACTCTTCCTTTCTTATGACCTCAGGTTATGACCCAGGGCTTGACCCAAAAGGTGTTAATCCTTCGAGCTTCGAAACTTCAGATTCCCAACACTTATCCGATCTCCCGAGGTGTCCGGTAGCCGAAGCTACGTATTAGGCGCTACTTCTCATGACCCCAGGCTCAAAATCATGGGATTACCTATTGTTTCCTCCCAATTTTGGAATTTGGGGCCTTCTCACTCTGGGAATATCCAATAGACACACCCCACAATCCTCTTGAACCACAGCTTCACGGACTATCAAAATCCCTTTGGAATCGACAGCTAGAATGATGACAGGTAAATGGTCTAGATCCCTTCAGGGTTTCGAGGCTTCGAGGGTTCTCCCGTCACTCATCCTTTGCACTTCTCCAAATTCCGGTGTAGCGGAGTGGATCTCCACCCTCCACATGTCTCCTCTGGATCGATGGTTGATGATACTTCGACCTCCGAGCCTCCAGGCACTTTGATGCTACCCTCTCCTCCTTACTTATGAAGCCTCCGCCCACCGAGCCCTTCTCCTAGTTGACAGTTGTCTCTTAGATCGATGGTTCAGATGGACTACGGGACTTTGGGTCTCCAGGATTCCACTCCTTATGTTGCTCTTTGTACCAAATAACGAACCCACAAAGTGCTCAATATGTTGTCTCATGTCCCATGATCTGACGGTTAGGATGGGGTTCGGGCCTCCGGTCCTTCGGGGGCCTAGGCTTATCAAAATATACCTCAAGCTCCTCTGAAGTGCTCCTCCTTCGAGGTGTGGGATCCACTAATGCACGTCCCTTGAAATCGGATGGCTCAAATCCTCTTCTCCTCCCAAACACTTCAGAGTCTGCCCTCCTATGTACTTAAAAGGGATTAAAGCATGTGCATCTTACCTGGATTTGACGGCTGTCGACCCACTTATCTATATACAAAAATCAAGATCTATTGTTATCCCACAAGCATCTTCTCCCTTCTCCAGATACAACGGTTTTCGGTTCTCCATGCCTATATATGACAACCTAGATCTAGTCTCCTCGTGTGTTCTCCTCCACTTTCCTGGACACAGATCTAACGGTCTAGAATACTCCTTGATGTCGATCCAATGACTCATGTTCCTTCTCCTCCACTTTATATACTCCTCCCTTTCGATGGGGGATTTTGAAAATATTCAAAGGCCATGACCTTTGATCCATTGCTAGCCTGAATAATGCGGTCTCGACTTGCACTTATGAGAAACGTTATCCCTGTTGAGATTTATTTCTAGAGATGTATAGGATATTTTTCGCCCCTCTGCGTTCTCCTTTTGGACATTAAATCATTCAGACTTAGGATATTTCTAAGTCTTTCCCCCTTTATGCTTATGATTACTACCTCTCCTGAGCTTGTTCCTCCAAGATTTTAAAACCTTCGACACACACCTTGCAGCCTTGGAACTCTACAACAATTAGCTATTTTACTCTGAACAATGAATCTGAGAATGAATCAGCCTGCGCGCTCCTTCCATGGCCTTGTGCACTCTTTTTTGAGGTTCTATGCACAAAGGAACTATCTCTCCTGAGCTTGAAACTGCTTGAAATTTCTAAGGGTCTCAGCCCTTCTTCTTCCCTATAAGACTTTTGATGCCCTCCTGGAAACTCAATGCTCTTCCTCCTGAGCTATCTGAACCTAAAGGTTCTTTTCTTCTGCAAATCCTTGCAGGCCATTTATTCTAGAGTGTTCAACAACTCTATTCTCCTCAATTTATCCAACACTTCAAAAAATCATTTGTACTATGCACTCCTTGCAAAGCTCACAGAGTATTCAGTAACTCTGGTTGTGATCCCTTAGCACATACCTTCCTCCAGAGTATTTAGCAACTCTGAGGTTCCTTCTGATATTAATATTTCTCCGGTGTGCCCATCTGACACATTCTCTTCTTGAATTTCAAATAGAATTCAAGCAAACACTCCTTGTGTTGGCTTCACAAAGTTTCAAGACTCTGGTGTGCACTCCTTGCACTAGCCAAGAACCCATAACTCTTATAAAACTTACACAAAGATAGGGAATTCTATCCTTCTACTAAAAAATGAAACATTTACACACATTCACAGCATATAAATACACAGATAACATTCCTATAAAAAACATAAACTCATATAGGCATACACAAAGATTCACATGTAGGAAAAATTGTTCTTTCATTAATATGAATGTCATCTACAAATGTGTACAAGGCTGGACTATAACAAAGTCCCAACTCTTCTCCTCTCCTTGGCTTATAATGATTCTATGATCTATCTTCAATAGCCTTAACAAAAACCTTTTCTGGGCATAAATTACATTGATATATACAAGAGGGAGCTGAACGAACTTTCCCTCCAAACTACACTAGTGGTGTCCAATCACCATTACAATGCCTATATACTGAGGCTAATTGCATTTAATGATCATGTACATTCTCAGATCTGAGGCACTACTCAATATTTTTCCAACTCAAGCTTTAATAAAGGCAACTTACATTCAGCTTGTACAAAGGCCATAAATCGACTTTTCTCAAGCCTTCAAACATTTAATACATTTAAATGCATTTGAAATTTTAAATCAGTTCAAAATGAGAGGTTGGCACCTCTCTTCCTAATAGGAATGCATGTGCATTCCTGCTGGGCAACAATATGTTCCAAGCACACTCCTCAACCTTAGTCTGTCCTAAAAACTCAAACTATCCTCACATATGCACAAAAAAACAACAACAATGGACATGCTTTGTGTTTTTGGAAAGTAAACTTGTGTCTTCATGTGTAATTGATAGACAAATTTGTGAAATTTGAAGACAATTATTAGTGGAAAGAAAACTTGTGTCTTCTTGTGTAATTGGTAGACAAATTTGTGCAATTGGAAGACAATTGTTAGTGGAAAGAAAGCTTGTGTCTTCTTGTGTATTTGGTAGATAAATTTGTTTAATTGGAAGACAATTGTCAGTGGAAATCAAACTTGTGTATTCTTGTGTAATTGGTAGAAAATTTTGTGTAATTGGAAGACAATTTTCATTGGAAATAAAACATGAGCCTTCTTGTGTAATTGGTAGAAAAAATTATTTAACTAGAAGACAATTGTTAGTGGAAAATAAACTTGTGTCTTATTGTGTAATTGGTAGACAAATTTGTGTAATTAGGAGACAATTGTCAGTGGAAAGAAAACTTGTTGTGGTGTACTTGGAAGGCAATTGTTCTCCTTAAAAATGGGGAACCTACAAAATCGAAGTAGAAATTATTTGAGGAAAGAAAAACCCATTGAAAAGGTAATTGAAGAAAGAGAAAAGGAAAGGTTAGGTATGTCAAAATGTAGGCTTTTAGTAGATGGAAATCCAAATTCTAGTGGAATAGATGTTGTTTTTTCTCCTCCATCACCACAAGAAAAGAACATTATTTCAATAAAGTCCAATCCATTTCAACTTCTATTGAACTTTCAATAACTATCTCATAAAGACAAGTTGTTGTGGATGACCAAATGATGAAGGATTTTCTTGGAGCTAATTATACAATGGAAGAAAATAGAGAGGCAACAAGTGCACAACCTTCTAGTGAAGAAGTTCTTGTGGTGCAACCTCTTATTGGACAATTGTTGAGGTGAGAAATGGAAGGTCCACACTCAAGAATTTTTGAATCTCATTAGGCTAGATGAGATAGGTAGGGATGTTACATTGGGCTTATAACATGTTCAAAATTATCAATCAACACTCAAGAAATATGTTCTTGGGATGATGCTATTTATCAAATTGTGTACTTTGCTAAAAAAAAATGTAAGTGTTTATTTATAAAGTTTATATAAAAATTTAAATGAACAAATAAAGATTACATAAATCTGAAAACCAGTAACCACAAGTCTCAATTGAGAAGAAACTGTTTTTTTTATTAATGATGACTTTTCTGAGTTACAACCAAATTCTTCTTTACAAACCCTTGCGAGGGTAGGAACGGAATCTGACTTAGAAGTCTGGGATGGTATTTATGTTAAGCCCTAATATTGGCTCATTACCCCTTCATTGGGGCATATTACATTAGTAATTTTATTTTATTTATGTCGGCTTTATTCCATTAGTTGTCATTATACCTCCTAGTCTCCTATATATACCAAGGAGACATTTTCATTTGGAATCATCTTGTACTTGAACATTTATGCGGGGTAAAAGGAGGTTTCCCCCTCGAAGAGGCTTATTATCTGAAATTATCTATTTTTCAAGGTGTTGAGTACTTATTCTGAGGGTTTTCTATGCTATATTGATATTTGGTTCTTAACATATGGTATCATAGCTCAAGGTCTTGGGGTTTCGCTGCTACATCTGAGACACCTTGGAATTTTTGATATAAATTTATTTATACAACATTTCAAAAGGAACGGCTTGGAGGATATTTAGTAGATGGATCAAGGTATGTTGGGTTAAAATTTCATCTTTTGAGGCCCTATACTTTCGGAGATACATCCTGTGAAAGATAGGGTTTTGGAATCATCTCGAATTGAGTCATTGCGGAATTTTCACTATAATTTTTTTTCTGTAATGTTTCAGACCCTGAACTCCAGAGAATATTCATATAAATTAGTAAGGTATCTGCGGTAAAAATTTCATCTTCTGGGTCATCTTACATTTGTAGATACACCTTGTGGAAGATAGGGTATCTGACTAGTCCTATTGACTAGTCTCAAGAAGGTGTTCTAGGTAAAACAATCATAACTTCTTTCTAGAGTATCCAAATTGAGTGAGACTAGTTTCATTGGATATTGGAAAGTCTATAGTATTTTTGGTATGTGTTTCAGAATTTTATATCAATTATTTTGTGCGGGACACACTATACAAGTGAGATCTCCTGGAAAGGCCAAAAATCAACAAGTTGTGGGGAAGTTACCATAAATTCCACTTGGCACATCCAATTTTGATCAGACTTGTGGAATTTTAGAGAATAAATATCATATAACTACATAAAAGAAAGTTTCATACCCATAAGGGACGAAACTTGGGAGATACAACAAAAGAAAGACTGTCTAGCAAAACCACCTCAAAATCAAGGTTCAAAAGTGATACTTGGCCAACATGCCACCCAAAAAGGGAACTTCTACACCAAATAAGCCTCCAGACAATCCTACTTGGATTGTTGATGAAGTTGAAGAAATGCGTAGGGACATAAATGATTTACAAAAGAAGATAGTAACAAAAGATGAACTACAAGAGATGGAAGCTAAGTTGGAAGCAAAGATGGATGGTTTAAAAGAGGAGATCATGGAAGTATTGAAAAAAATCGTAACAAAGAAGACACCTGAAAGTGAAAATGCATCCCATGAAATTCATGATGAGGACACAAGGAAGGTGAATCAAGAATGGATAAACTCCAACTTTGGGTTGAATACCAACCATGTTCCTAAGATCGATATGAGGAAGTTTGATGGCAAGGACCCAATCACATGGATACTTCAGTTGGAGCAATTCTTTGATCTACATAATGTGCCACATACACAAAAGGTACGAATTGCTTCCTTTTATTTAGAACCCAATCAATTTGTATGGTATCGATGGCTTTGTTCTCACAAATCACTCATCACTTGGACAATTTTCACGGAAGAAATGATAGCACACTATGAGGATACAAGGAGCAATACCTTCTTTAGCCAATTGATAAATCTCAAGCAAAAGGGTTCGGTTACTGAGCACATTGAAAACTTCCAAAGATTGAATATAAAGGTAACATATATTCCAGATGAACACTAGATTGATGTATTCATAGGAACTTTAAAGGATAACATTCAACATGAGGTTCGCCTTTGGGAACCCAAATCATTGGAGAATGCTTTTAAGGTGGCAAGAAATGTTGAAAGTAAAAATATGGCTATGGCTACTAGAAGGACCAATCCTAACATCTATAGAGAGAACAATGCTCCTTCTTCTAAAACACCTCAACCTACAAGGTTGACACCTCAACAATTGTGGGAAAGAAAAGAAAAAGGTTTATGCTTTAATTGTGACAGCAAGTACAGTAAGGGACATAAGTGTGGTGAGAAGAAATTATTCTACATAGATTGTGAAGAGAAAAAAGAACAAGAACAAGAACCATCTCAAGATGAAAACGTAGAAGCAATTTTGTTTGAAGAGTTGACTCCTACGATATCTTGTAATGCATTGGTTGGATTTAGCACTCTTCAAACATTCAAGATCGAAGCATACATCAAAAAGAAAAAGGTAATAGTCCTAATTGATTCCGGCATTACTCATAATTTCATTCACTATAAATTAGCCAAAGCTCTCAATTGCTTTGTATATCCAACGCCAGAGTTTCAAGTAATGATTACAGATGGAGGAACTATCAATTTCTCAGGAAAATGCAATAAGATCAATCTTACTATGGGGGAATATGTAATGAATAGTCCAATGATTGCTATACCCATGGGTGGTGCAGATGTTTTACTAGGAATCCAATGGTTACAATCATTAGGAACAATGGCTTTTAATTTTCAAGAACTTTTCATGAAATTTTCATTGGAAGGA
>JASDQU010710357.1:0-27939 GCA_032191745.1 Picea mariana
GTATTCTTCATGGCTACGATCAGTTCATGTCATTAGAGTATAGATCCACAGTGTATTTTCAGTGGCTATACCCTTTTATCGATACAATTATGGATCCGCAGTGTATTTTATGGCGGCCATATCTTGCAAGTCTTGATCACCCAAGCATAGGTATGCATGCCTTGGGTTTTGAAATATGTCATGATATTTTTTGGATGTTTGTGTGCAGCTTCCGTCAGGTTCTCCGAGTCTATACCCTTGCTAGAAAGTCTACAAAGCATTTCATTTATCAGTTCCTATCTTCTAACTTCATACTTTGGGGGGAAATCTGTTACACATCAAAATTACTCACTTTGATAGTGTCGCAAGTGTCGTCATTACAAAGGTTGCAAGTGTCGCATTTTTCTCACAAGGTTGCAAGTGTTGTATGTTGCTCACAAGTGTCATAAAAACATCAAGCAAAGCATGCTGCCATGATGCCCATGTCATGCCCATAATGACATGAGAAGGACATTTGAAACACCTCAAACATCTAATTTGGAAGAGGAGAAATGAGTCAACTACCTTGCAAACCTTTTGCCATTTGAAAGAACCTCAAAAAATGATTTTTGGAGAGGAGCGCTCCCCCTTACACTATCTCGGAGTGTCGGCGCTCCCCTTACACTGTCAGGGAGCGTTATAACGCTCCCAGGCCCTTTTGAAGGAGCGTTATAGTTTTTGAGGGTGCCAGCACCCCCTAAAGCTTTCTAGGGAGCGCTACAACACTCTGATGGCCCTTTTGAGGGAGCGCTACCTATTCTGGTAAGTTGTTTAGCTGTTGAGATGAATGGGGGAAACTTCTTTTCATTCTTGGAAGGTAGTTGAGCTCGAATCCCTGATCAAACCATGATCTTAGGGCAGGTCCTCAACTGAAGGAGGAAAATCCTCACCTTCCCCAAGGATATCTCAATATTGTTGAGCCTCTCCAAGGCTATATAAGCAGGCTTTCTAATGGTGAAAGGGGATAGCAAAGAAAGAATGTCAAACTTATGATCTCATAAGTGAGGACTGGAAAGGGAGAATTACACCAAAATTATGATCTCATAAGTGGTGTTGGAGATGATAATTGGAGGAAGAATTGGATATGTGAAACTTATGATCTTGGAGGAAACTTACAGTTAGCCAAAGGAGATCAATCATCGAAGCTGCTGTCATCCAGGTTGTGAATCTTTCAGGCAAGGGTTAGACGAAGAGGACTTGACGAAGCTGTCGCATTCGCATCTACGATTGTAAGTACTGCTGTCGTTATTCTCATTAATATGACAAGCTTGGCCTGTTTCTTTCTAGTTTGTGTCTAATGTTACATGAGCTTATAATTTAGTGATAGATCTGTTTTCAAGCTAATGTCAATAGAGTAGGAAGTGGTCGTGTTTTGCCCGCAGTTCTCAGCGAGGAGCAAAGGATTGGAGAGCAAATCGGAGCGTGAAGGGACAAACGTCGGTTAAAAGGTACTTCTAACATCCTTCCTTCTCATGCATTAGGCTTAGATAGATTTGAGAGAAATTCAGTGTCCATGTTAATCACTTTTCTGTCTAGGGTTAAGGTCAAGCCCTAGAGGTCGATCTACTTGTCCGCAGGCAGATTTTCCTACAACACCCCTTCTCCTCCTAGTGGCTTGGTATTTAACATAGCTCGATAGCCATCTAGGGATAGGTTTTTGACTTCCTCAACCCTCAATTGTGGTAGGTTTTTTAACCTTCTAGAATCTTCTTTAAATCCATCACATGGCTAGCCCCATGTGCTAAACAACTTACCATGGCATCCTCTTGTACCATGGTGTTCAACATGGCAAGTCAACTTGCGAGAGGAATAAATTTTCATATGAGATCTAGTTGGCGTGTTTTTTTCACCATTAGAAAGTTATCAATGTTTGGAATAGAATCATGAAATTTGAGCTATCTTGGGAAATTTTTAACCCCAAAAAATGCCATTTGATTCCTCAAAATGGCCCTGAAAGGTTCCAAACACAAATTTTCCAACTAGGACCTGCCCTTGAAATGAACCTGCAAGTTGATTTATCTAGTTTTTTCCACTCTGAAAGGATTTAGATAGATGAAAAACAGTATATTGATCCAATATTAATCAAATAATCATTCAGAAAAAATAATTCTTGGTGATAAATATAAAAGAGTTCAGACTAGAAATGTTGGTTGTGGAGCCTGATTATCTTCCTGATTCAGAGGTATTTGTTTTCAGCCATGTTTATACCCCATGAAGATTGTACACCCCTCCAAATGGGGGGGATTCCCCCCCCCCCCCCCCCCNGGGGGGCTCCCCCCCCCCCCCCCCCCCTACAGGGTCTAGGGGCCTCATCCCCCCGGCTGGGGGATCCAGGGGCAAGCAGGTCCCCAGCGGGGGTTTGGGGGTGAATCCCCCAAAGGAAAATTTTCCTTGTAAATGTATATTGTAGTTTCATAATAAATTTGAACCGTTCATTATAAGGTTGCAGATCTAACGATAGAAGTTATGTTAGGGATTTTTTCCCTAGAAGGCAACCCTCTTTTATGAGGGAAATGTATTGAGGATGCGTATCATTGTGAATATTGTATTTTGAGAGAGGAGAGTGTGAGAGAAAGAAGAGGAAGTTACATCATGTGTGTTGTAGGTTATATCCCTTAATTTGATGGATAATAATAAAGGAAGGACCTGGCAATTTATCAGGTGGATGTATCCCACACTGGGTGAACCATGTATAATTGTGTCTCTATTGTATTGTGTATATTTTGTGTTTTATTTCCACATTTGTATTATTTTATTGCTCCGCGGTCCTGTTTATATAACAAGAAAAAGACTAGAAAATGCACCAGAACATGCAAAATTCTCTTTTCTATCTAAAATAGAGGCTAAGAAATTTACAGAATCTAGGGAATAAAAACATTATATTGATTCCATAAAAGAAGAACTGAATCAAATTGAGAAGAATGAGACATGGGAACTTGTTCCAAGATCAAAAGATAAAAATGTGATTGGCACCAAGTGGGTTTTTAGGAACAAGTTGAATGCATATGGACAAGTAATCAGAAATAAAGAAATATTAATTTGTAAAGGCTATGCTTAAGTTGAAGGTATTGATTTTGAAGAAACCTTTGCCTCAATTGCAAGACTAGAAGCTATCAGAATGGTTTTGGCATTTGTGTGTTTCAATAACTTCAAAGTCTATCAAATGGATGTCAAGTATGCCTTTCTCAATGGAAATTTAGAGGAATAAGTACACATTGAGAATCCATAAGGATTCTTATTATCGAAAAATAAGGATCATGTATGTAGATTAAAGAAATCACTCTATGGGATAAAACAAGCTCCCAGAGCCTCATATTCAAGACTTGGAAAACACACAACAGCAAGGCGTCAAAAAGGGAATTGTTGACAACAATGTCTACATCAAGACAGTAGGACAAAATCAGTTGATTATTGTGGTTTATGTAGATGACATCATTTTTGGAGTCAATGTGAACAAAATGTTCCAAGTTTTTGCAATAGAAATGCAAAAATAATCTGAGATGTATATGCTTGGTGAATTTTCATTATTTCTTGGTTTACAGATTTATAAATTCAACAAAGGAATGTTCATTTCAAAAACCAAGTATATCAAGGAAATGTTGAAGATTTTTAGAATGGAATATTGTGCACTAGTTATCACACTCATGGTCACAGGTTGTAAATTGAGCAAAGATGATGAATCTACAGAAGCAAATCAAACATTGTATAGGTCAATGATTGGAAGCCTACTATATTTTACAACATCAAGTTCAGACATTATGCAAGCAGTAGGATTGGTTGCATGGTTGCAATATGCACCAAAAGAAACTCATGTGAATATTTTACTCTAACAGTATATACATATGTGGATTGGGCAGGCAATGTTGATGATAAGAAAAGTACAAGTGGAGGAGCATTATTTCTTGGAAATAGTATAGTTTCCTGGTTGAGAAAGAAATAGCCTTCAATTTCTCTATCCACATTTGAGGTCGAATATATAGCAATAGCAGCATGTTGCACACAAGTTATTTGGATGAAGAAGAATTTGAAAGATATTAAGGTAGAATATGTCACCCAATATCAATAATTTGTGACAACACAAGTGCAATAAATATTTCAAAGAATCATGTTATGCACTCAAAAACAAAGAAAATTCCAATCAGGTATCACTTATTAAGAGAAAAAGTAGCAGAACAAAATGTCAAGTTAGAATATATTGTAAAAATATTTCATCATACTTAAAAACAAATGAATTTCAAAATAGAAAAAGTAAAAATCAAAGGAGAGAAAGAAAAGTGGCACCCAAAAATTCAGGAAAAAAATAATTGAGGGTGTGTTGAGGTTTCAACACATTATAAAATGTTTCAGGGTGGAGCCTCAAACTACCATACATATGACAAGGGACTTTATGCTATGGTGCAAGAGATTAAGAAATGGAAGAAATGTTTGATGGGAAAGGAGATCATAATCCACATTATTCATATCCAAGATGGGTTTCTATACAAGCTAGACAAGATTTGTGTTCCTAAAGGTGAAAAAWTGAAACTTATTAGAGAGGCTTACACCTCCAAATTTGTTGGGAATTTTTGTTTGAAAGACAATTTCCAACTAAAAAAGGTATACCTATTGACCTAGAATGCAAAAATATGTAGCTTCGTTTATTTGAGGATGTATATTTTGTTTTGCCAACATGTAACATCTAGTTCCACTAATCACATTTCATACCATTGATTTATTCTTTGAGGACACTTGCGAGCAAGTGATCTGGTTAAAACATGGTACATTATGATTATTTGTTTTGGTTTATGATTTTATGCTATGATTGAGTATTGAACTTGATATGTTATTATTATTGATGTATAGCATTGACATGTATTATGATGAGGTTTCCTGAGTGTGCAAGAAACGTGACATTATGAAGATGTTGATGACATCGATAGACTTCCTTGGACTCTGGATTGTGTTAGGGAGTGAACTATTGACTTTGATTATGAGTACTTGTTTTATTTATGTATATGTTATGATTATGATTCAATTATGGATTTCATGTATATGAGTTATTAATGTTATCTTTGTCAGTGGATGCAGGCATGGTGACGCTTGCTAATCCAAATCACATATGGAATAAAGGGGTCATACATAGATATCATACGGAGGAGGGAGAGGTGTTCCAGTGTCCTTGTCACATCCTACTAGCACTCCCACCATGACCTGAAACTGAAGGTTAACAACTACCTTGTTCCTGAGAGGTTCACGATGTCGTGAGGGAAAACTGAGACAGTCACCCACGAGGATTTTTGAGGGGCACACAATAAGGATGATTCTTTATTCCTCAGCAAACCCTTAGTCTCAAACAAATTCGAGAAGTGGAGTATTGACTCCAGCTATTAGAAAACTTCCAAACTAAGATAAATGTTGAGTGGCAACCTTGGAGCACATAAGTGCATCTTGAAGGGCATGTTGCATGAATAAATTAATGAGTTAATAAAAATCTAGAAGACCTTAGAGAATAAAACAACTTCTTAAGATTGATTAGAAGAGGAAATAAACTATTTAATTAATAAACTAGAATTGAATGGGCCTAAGGAAAAGTTTAGACTAAATAAAACTATTATAGGGAGAATAAAATATTAAGTGATGTGCACAAAGTGTGCATGAAACTAATAAAAAGAATTTTTAATTGAAAGAAATCACTTCATGAGAGAATGGGTTGTCAACATAGAGTTAGAATCCTAAGTCAATGTAGACTCTAAATCCTAACTAAGAGAAGATTTATAATCAAATTCTAATTGTAAATTATTTAGGACACAATAAAAGAGAAATTGGGGAACTAAGGGATAACTAGGAGAAAATCTAGGAACTAATTGTGGGTGTGAGGGAAAATGCATAATTATTTTTATTAAAAAGGAATTAAATATGTGCAACTTGGGGAAAGTGTGACATGTGTAGAGGGTGAATAATCTATAATTAAATTATAAAAATTATTTAATTGTGCATGGGATAACAAGTGTCAAGGTGAATTTTCTTATAAAAAGAATGGAGAGGTAGGAGGAAGGTACCTTATTGTTGGATGACTAAAATGTTGTTAAATGTTTTTATGACTAAGTTTAATTGTGTGAGTTGGGATACAAGATTGTGTAAGTGGTGGAATCCTCTATGTTTGTTACTTCTTGGGCTGACCCAGGTTTTGATCTCAAACAAGTTTCCAACAAAACCCTCAAAACTACCGGCCCTCCTGGTAAACCAGAAGACAACGTTGTGCACAGGGTGCACAGCGCAGTCTCACCTGAGATAGCTTTAACGGGGGACTACAATACTCGGGTGTTTGCGGTCTAGGAATGAGTGGGGATTATGGTTGGCTTCTTTTCCTTATGCGTTATCCTTGTTAATCATTCATCTACTTCTATGATTCATTCATCTTTAAACCTAAGAATGCATGCTGATATAACTATTTTGCCCATTTATTCTTGAGGTAATGATTAACAGACAAGTAAAGCATTCATTATAATTCACATAGACCACAAGTTTTATTGTGGTTCACCTCCTCCTGGGGCTACGTCCACAAAGATCTAGCTTCTCTTCTCTTTTATTTATTCTGTTGTAAAATCTTGTGTTGTGTGCAATACATCTTCATTCTTACAATCAAAATGAGGGTAATTACCCTCTAGGGGGTTGACTAGATCATACCAGGCTTCTCAGCCTGTGACCTAAACCTCAAGGACTCTTATTCAACTCTACTACAAAAATCATAACAAACTTGCTTACAATTATCAACTAGCTACCTGAACCAACTGAACTAAACTCTCAACCTAGACCTCTTAGGTCCTTATTTATACTACTTTATAGGCTTATAGCCATTAAAATATTTGTTAAAAACCCTAACCCTAACATGGTTAGGCCTGTTAACATGCACACCACATTTATTTTCCTCTTGCATGCTACTTTTCCTTCTTTTTCTGCATGCTTCTTTCCTGTTTCTTTCCTGCCACTTGTTGTGCACGCTCCAAAAATAGGTCTTTCTCTCCAAAAATGGGCTTGTTCCCAAAAAAGATCTTTCTCACAAAAATAGCCATGCGACCAAAATAGAATTTCTTCCCAAAATAGGATTTCCCCCAATAKACCCCCAACACTAATATGTGGCTTGTCCCGAGCCACTCAGGTGGTGTGCGCTCCATGTACAACCTTTTCCAAGCTGTGGAAATTCTTTGCTAGTTCCTTTCATTTTTCCTTCACCTGCACAACATATTCTATTAGCACCTAGACTATTTGTGTTGTTATTTGTTCTTGTAGCAATGTTGTTCTTTCTGAATGTTCTTTCCCCATCCTTGTCTTCTCTTCCTCCAATTGCGCAATTATTTGTCTTGATTGTTCCTGGAGGGGCTCCAACTTGGCTTTTGTTTATTTCTTATTGATCTACATTGTTTTTAACTCTGTCTGTAGGGTCTTTATATCCTAGGTTCCCTTCAAGAGCTCGATAAGACTCATGGTTTAATGTCACTGCTTCAACTCTTATATGGTAGCATTGATTTTCTCCTCTTGTTGGTCCAATTGTTGGACCTTTTCATCCTCTTCCAAAATGGTCCAAAATTGTGCAGTTATGCAACTTCCCTTGCTTCCCTTGCCATCTCCTCTATATGGAGTGTGGATTGTTGTTCCCTCTTCTCTCGAACCTCAAGAGGATTTGTAGGATTAATTTTTTCTTTTGGCTCCTTGATTTCCTGCCTATATCCCTCAATCGTCTACGAAGTGATCTTTAGTGTTTCCTCTACACCTATATATGGTGCTTGCGCATTATCTAGAATGTGGTCATATACCATTGTTAGTCCCTACTCTAGCTTGTCAACGCATTCTTTTTCTTCCTCCATCTCTAACTTCAATTGGTCATAGGTATTTTGTAACATTTCTATGACTCCCCTACCCACCTCCAAGTTAGTAGCATCCGCGCGGGCTCTGGATTGTACTTCCTACATTATACTAGCCTAGAGTTCATATAGTTCCTTTGTGGGTATTTGTGCCATGAATACCACAAAATGGTCAATTTCCCCCATGGGTTTCTGCATATTCTCTTGATCCATTCTGACCATTTGTAGTTTGGCTGTGAATATATCCCTGCCTTACACTACTATCTTAATTGTCTTGTCTCCTTCTTTCTGTGCAGGAGGTCATTATGTCTTTTCATGTTTCTACATTGTTTCCAATGGTACTGCATGAATTTGTAACTATTGTAGAGTTTCATGGACTTAATGAGTTTGGCCATGATCTATTCTCTCTGTGATTTTGTAGAGCGGACCACCTCTTCCCCCATTTCCTAGACCTTGTCTTCCATGATCTCAGCATCATCCTCTGTCAAGGTGATGATTGGGTCCTCCTTGGTGTACTTCACATTTTTTCATGTATCTTATACCTGTGATGTCTTCCTTTTTATTTGTGAGGGTTGCACCCCACTCATCGTTTCATGCTCCCTTTCCTCGTAAGTCTGATATGTGTCCCCCTTTTTTGCATCTTGTTGGATGTCTGTCTTGGCCACCATTGTTTTCCTCCTTGGTATCTTTGGCATCGTGTTGCTTCTCAATGCCTGAGTTCACAGTGCAACCTTCCTAGTGTTAGCAACTAGGTTGTTTGTCTTTGTTGAAGTATTTTCTTCGACTTTCCCCTTGCGTTTGGTTGATTGAGTTGCAGTTGGATTTGATGTTGGTTTTGCTACTGGAATATTCCACTGTGTTGGCCAGTCTTTCATTATCCAGTCAATCTCTTCCCTTGTGATGCAGTATTGCATCTCCATCCATTTCTTATTTGGATCCATTGTAGCATGGATCCACATGTGAGACCCAGATGCCTTAAACCTGGATATCCCTTTAGTTTCTTGGACCACATCCATAGTAATGTGCCACACACTAGTTGTGCATTGTTGTATCTCTTCTAGTAGCATCAGGAACAGTGTGTTATTTTATTGCTTATTTTTTTTTGTCCTCGGCCTACCAAAGGGATTCATATCTGGCTACATAGCACTTCTCTTTTCTATACAGAAAGGATGAAATTTTGGCTCCTTCCATCCTGTCAAAGCGATGAGGATAATGAGCCAAGAATAATGGAACTCGGTTCCATTATCCTTTGCATATCTACAATCAATCAAGAACTGGTTCAGGAGGTACAACGCCCAATTGAACATTACTCTCTTCTCGCATTGTGTGGTGACTAGGATGACCCCTGCTTGAGCCTCTTCACTTATACAATTCCTCAGCATCTTGCAAGTCATGATATTTTTGGTGAACCTTTTCATGTTATCATTGATATCTCTAAGCACAATGCCCATGTTTCCTCTTCTTTTACCAAATTGTGCCTTGACTACCTCGACGATCTCTCTCTCGCATTCTTTGTTGTCCAAGTATTCCTCTAATTATGCATCCATTATGGGTAATATTTTAATTTTGGAGATCAATGCCACATCAAGTTGTACCAGCCTATCCATCTAAAGGATGTCGCCATGTACTCGGGACAAAAATTGTTTGACACAAATACCATCATTTTTACTGCACCTAAAGTGTGGTATATCTAGGAGTTTCATTATCTTGGATTTGTACATCCATATTATCCACTCCATGGGCTCCATGATTGGTTTTCCTAGGGGTCCAATTTCCCCTATGTTCGCTAAGTAGGATTCCTCGACTAGGTCCAAAAATTTTGTTTCATCGCGCACATTGTGGTCTGAGTACCTTAGTTTAGGTACTTTTCCAAGCATTTCCTCCACATTGACCACTACATATGCGAGGTAGGGAAGTGTAATGTTTTTGGCATACTGCACATTTATTTTCTGTCTGATGGAAGATGGGCTTGCTTATGCTGCTTCTGTGTCATCTTCTTCCCCCTTGGATTTCGGTTGATTGGTGATGTCCTCAACCAGCACCTCCTCTTCTTCATGGCCTTGTTGTTGACCCTTCATTTCATCGACTTTATTCGATGTTTCAATATTACAGTTTGCAATACCACTTCGGGTCCTAGAACTCTTCCCTAATTCCCCTATTGTCGATGTCGATGTTTCCTCCTCAACCCTTGTCGGAATGAGTGACTCTTTCTCAGAAGTGGTGACATCTTTGAGCTCAATGATGTTCTCTAGATCACCCATCCTTTCCTTCCTCCTTTGGCCTTGTCGAATAGCCCGTACATACTTCCCTAGAATGCCAAGATTTGGTGGTGTTATTTTATATCTGATTCGAACACTTCATTTCTTCTTCGCACAATTGTACCTAGGGCACACACTTTTATCTCACTTTGTGCTCAAAAATCACTAAGTCTCGAGCCAACRTGTTATTTCCGCACTTTATAGACTCAGCCATAATTTGTTTTCTCTTTTTCCATGCATTTGTTCAAAGACTAATTTTTCCTGCACGTTGTTTTTCTATGTTTGTCGTAGAAATTGTTGCCCGTGACTTTTTTCCACTTTCTCGTTGTTCATTTAGCTTCTACCTCTGTTTTATTTTTCTTCTTTTTCTATTTTTGTATTCCTTTTTCTCATTTTTTCTCTCCTAATATCTACTATAGTACACTATATACATGAACTTCTTACTGCATTGTATCTTTTTAAGCATTAGTAGGTCGACTATCCCTGTACAGTTTCAATCGACTATCATTGACCATTCCTTTCAGTTATGTTCCTCCCAAGTCCTTTAGTTGCACATATCCTCCATCTATAACAGTATTTACTTCATATGGTCCTATCCAATGCATTCTGAACTTACCAGGGTTTTGCAAAAATTTGTTGTCATAGAGAAGAACTAGGTCTCCCTCCTTAAAGCTCTTCTTTTTAATGTGTCTGTCATTTCAGGCTTTGTCCCTTGATTTTTGTACTTCCTGGTGAAATCATGCTATAATTTTGTCCTCTTCCATTTCCATCAGTTGACTTAACCTCTCCTATGCTATGCCTCTTTCTGACATATTGATAATTGTTGCTACGCGTAGACTAGGTACCAGAAATTCTAATGGCACTATTTCTTTCTGTCCATACACCAATCTGAATGGTGTCTTTCCTATCAGATTCTTGCATGTGGTCCTGTATTCCCATAGTATTGTTGGTATTTTCATGTCCCAATCATCCTTGTTAACATTTCAAATCTTAGTCAATGCATTTTCCAAAATCTTATTGAAATCTTCTATTGTCCCATTTTCCTGAGGATGATATGGTGTACTGTTCTAGTGATAGACTTAAAACTCCTCAGTCATATCCTTGATGGTATTATTAATAAAATGAGTGCATTTTTCACTCATCAAAATCTTCGGACATCCAAATCTGGTGATCACTTGCTCAAATAAAAAGTGTGTTGTTGTTTATGTGCTACAATCTTTAATTGGTGTTGCTTCTACCCTTCTAGTTAAGTATTGGTCGCAGTAACGATATGTATAGCTCTATACCTTCTTGTTGTTGGATTAATAGGATCGAAAAAATGTATTTTCCATTTATCAAATACCTGCAAATTTATGTGTGGTGTTGGGGGCATCTCATCCCTTCTATTGGGTTTTCCAACCCTCTAACAGACATCACAGTTTTGGCAATATTCCTTGGTATCTTTATGAACTATTGGCCACCATAGTCCTACGCACAATACCTTATGTGTGGTATCTTTTCCTGCATAGTGTCCTCCATCTATACCTTCATGAGCTTCTATTAAAACCCTGGGTTGTTCATGTTCCAATACACACCTTCTCAAAATGATATCTACGCCCATCTTGTAAGACCTACAATGAGTTGATAATCTACAGCTCTGACTACTAGGATTTTATTATATGTAGTACTAAAGTCTTGTGGAACAACTCTTGTACTTAAGTATTCAATAATATCAGTGAAGTATTCATCAACTACCTGTACTAAAAATAGATGTGCATCAGGAAAGTTGTCTTCCAAGTTAGTAGGTTATTCTCCATTAGCTACCCTTGACAGGTGATCAGGTACTGCATTCAGCTTGCTTGGTTTTACTATTACTTCAAAATTGAATTCTTGGAATAATAACATCCATCTATAGATCATCCTCCCCAACACTGGCTTGTTAACTAGATATTTGAGGGAAGAATAATCTGTGAACATTTTAAAGTGTTTACCTAGTAGATAATGTTTGAATTTATGAAGTGCATACACCATGGATAGGCCTTCTCTTTCTGTGGTGTTATAGTTCTTATCTAATTATGAAAACTTCATGCTTGTGAAGGCTATTGTATGGTATAAGTCCCCTGCTCCTGATTGCGCCAGAACTTCTCCAAGTGTTATTGTTGATGCATATACGTGCACATGAAATGTCTTTTCCCAATCTAGAAATACTAATATAGGTGTTGTCACCATTTTTTCCTTTAGAGTGTCCAATCCTTGCTGACAGTCCTCATTCCACTAAAATATGGTGTCCTTCTTTAACAATGTTTCCATTGGTGTAGTAATCTGTACATACCCCTTTATAAACTTCTTGTAGTAGCATGTATGTCCCAGTGTTTCTCTTAACTGGCGCACTGACTTGGGTGGTGGTAAATTCAAAATGACTGCAATCTTAGTAGGGTCAACTAGTAAACCTTATTTACACACTATATGTCCCAACAATATCCCAAAAGGTGTACCAAAAATTCATTTCTTGGTGTTTAATGATATCTGACATTGTCTGCATATTTCAAACATTAGTCTTAAAACTTCTACATGGTCTTTAAAAAGACTATACATAGTATAGTCATCTAGATATACTTCTATGAAATTATGTATGAATTCCTTAGAAGCAACTATGACAACCCTTGAAAAGATAGTTGGTGCATTCTTTAATCCAAAGGGAATGATTGTATATTGGTAGGATCCCCATTCTATAGAAAAAGTAGTCTTATACCTATCCTCTGGAGCTATTTTGATCTGGTGGTATCCTGAGAATCCATCTATGAATGAGTATGCTTCCTGGCCTACCACAGTTTCTCCAAGACCTCATCTGTAAAAGGGGTAGGGAAAGGGTCTTGTAAGAAAGAATCATTGAGTTTCCTCAAATATACACAAATCCTTATCCCCCCTTGCTTGTTTTCTTGGACTACCATGGGACTGATCCATTCAGATTCCTCTACTGGTTCTATAATGCCATCTTCCAACATTCAGTCAACTTCTTCTTTCACTTTCTTATTATACACTAGATTCAAACTGTAAGGTCTCTGTATGACAAGTGTAGCCTTAGGTTTGAGGGGTATCTTCATCTCATCTAGATCCCCTTCTATGCCTTTCATCTCTGTAAAGGTTGTTGGAAACAGGTCACTATATTCACGCAGTAACTCTATTATTTTTTCTAATGTTTTCTCATCCCAATAGTCTCCAATACTTGCCATTTTAAGATTTTCATTCATCCCAATGTTGACTTTATTAACTTTGATTGGTGCCACAAATCCCTCTGACTCCAAATATAGCACTTTCACCTCTCTCTCTTCTTCAATCTCTGTGATTTGAATGTTGTGCAGATCATCTTCATCTGGTGCTTCCTCTTAGACATGATAACATGAGAGTAACTATTTGATTGTTGTATGTTCTGTTATTAATATTTTGTTATGATTTCAACCTTTGGTTCATCAAAAAATATCACTCCCCTTATCAGCTTCAACACTAAATCAATGTTGGGGTTCTCATGCTCGAATAAGAAGGTTACTACAAAATTCTATTGTAATCCTATCCATTCTGCAGTGCCTCTACGCATCTCCTGGTCTATGTACCAGTTCCTTGGGATCCCTTTCCAATGTATGAATAAAATGATGAGGCCATTCCTCTGATGGTTTCATCCTCCATTATGTTATGCACTTCTCCAAGTGTTCAACTGGTGTTCCTTTCCCATTATACTTTTGCATTGTATTTCTCCCATGTTCTGCACCAAATCTAATGTGTAGTAGTTGTTTACACTGATACCAGTTCTGAATTGTTTCTTTGTGAGAACCCCACCATCTTACAAGTGTTTCCTTGAGTGAAATATCCAAGGCTAACAACCTATAATTTTCCAACACTTCCTCCTCATATTTTTTCAAGAATCCCTCTAAGTCATTTAGCCCATGAAAACGGGGAGGTTCTCTTGTCTTTGTACCAACCCACCTTATTGCGCAATCTATTCTTGTGCACCTTCTTGTGGAGACTTCATGTAGTCATTGTTTCCAATTCTCCAACCCTATGTCTGATACGGAATCACATGATGTAATGCTTCTCTAGCTAAGTACCCCATCTTCACTTGTATTGACATAACCCTCTTCTCGCACAGTGGTTCTATACAATCGATTTATTTCTTTAAAATCCAAACAAGTCACCTCTACAAACATTTCTCCTTCTGAAGGATCCAATGGTGCATTGAATCCATATTCACTTGATTCAAAAGTCATTTTCATTGTATTCAGTTTGATTATATCCTGGTTATCAAATTCCCAATCCAATCCAAGTAATGTTGGGTAAGGTGTTGTGCCATCCACTATTTCTATCACTTCAAAATCTACCATAGTGTGCACTCCATCCAAATCTATTGTCACACCTTTAAGCCTTCCAATTGGTAACACTTTGTGTTGATTTCTTAGTTTCAACTGGATAGGTGAATAACCTAATGTGGGTTCTCCCATACACTTCCATGTCTTCTTAAGAAAGACATTTACTTTAGATCTTAAATCTAGTATGATATCTCCCATGTTAAAATCCCCAATGTTGGCATTTATCTCGAATTCTCTGCTTGTCCTTCTTCTTGTATGGTGATGATTGATTGTTTTATACTCTAACTTACCATATACCTCTATGTTTCATATTTCTAGAATATTTTGTAATACCTTAACAGATGATGGATCATTCAATAACTTAACACAGGATTGTAGAAAAGTCTTTATGGTACTTACCTTCTCTAAAGGTTTTCCTTTACTAGTATGGTCCATTGAAGATGGTGTCTCATACATTGGCAAGTCATGAGTTTGCTACGCAACTTATGTAGATGCAACGTTCTTCTTGAGAAGATCTTGTTTGGCCTCCTTAAATGTTTCCTTATTTGTTCATGCATCAAACTACTTTTGTGGCTCAGTATTCTTCTTTACCCAATGGTGTTGAGATAGATATTGTTTTGATGCATCATCTCTTGTCTTGGCTCCTCCTCGAGTGACTATATTGATGCTTTTCCCATCCTCCCTGGCTTCTGCAAAAATCCACTGGACATTCTGATTTTTCTGGTTCCTTTTTTCCTGGATCTTTCCCAAGAGTGTTGGGTAGTCTTTTGTGTCATGGTCTGCTACGCGAGAGTACATACATTTCATCGATGGAAGTGGAAAATCCCTTGCATAATGTCCTGGTTGATGGTAGTTGTGGCACACTAATGGTCCTCTACCTCATCCAAATCCTCCTTTTCCTTGTCCTCCACCTCTGTATCCACCTCGATCTCCTCATGGTGCATTATATTGGGGTACCTGGTTATACTTTATAGGGTTATACTATTGTTTCACATTATTGTACTATGGTTGCATATTTTTGTACTACGGTTGCCCATTGTTGTATGGTGGTGGCACCTGGATGAACTGAGGTGCAGCTTGCCTTTTCATCATTTCTACTAGCACCCTATAAGTGTCTGAATTTCTTTCTCTCATAATTCCAACGTTCTACAATCCTTCTCATCATGACCCACTGATTTGTAAAAATTGCAATATGAACTTTTTGGTACTGTCTTATACTTCTGCATCATTAGAAAATGATATGGATCATGCCCATGCATTTTAAAAATATCACACCACGGTCCTCTTGTTAGCAAGGGATCTAACACCCCTATTTCCAAGTACTATGTAAAAGTTAGACATTCATTCTTATGATGTCCTTCTGTCCTACATAACATACACCAAACAACTTATCTTTTCTCTTTTCCCTTATTCTGGTTCAGTTGAAAGGTCAGATTCTTCAAATCCTCCTTTAGCTCTTCTATTATTGGATCTATTTGTTGATATTGGTTCTCTTCCAGTTGCATCGCTGCTTGCAAAGCCTCTGCCTGAGTTTGGAACTTTTCTTGTCTCAAAGGATACTTCAAGTGTGGTAACAGTGAGTTCACAAATAAGGGCATATGTTGCATGTCAGTAATTGCATATTTCAGCTTACCTTTCAGATGTTTGAACCTCTGATCATTCTCCCAAATAGAATCACCTGGTTTCTGCTTGATTTCAATCATTTCATTCATGTACTAGTCTTATGATCTTGGCTTATGAAACTCGTTTACCAATAGTTTTTTCACGTCTGTGATATTCTTTGGTATTCCTTGTGGGTTTTTTACATTCAGGATCATGTACCAATCTAGTGCGCGGTATCTTAGTGTGATATCTAATTGCACGATCTTTGTGTACTCATTTGTGATCTATTTTTCTTCCCATATCTTCTCACAGATAAATAAATTCTTTTTAGGGTCTTCTGTTGCCTCTCCCCATAATTCTGGTAATCTGATAGTGGGATCATGTCCTACCATTTTGACCTTTGTTAAACTATTGCCTTTGTGCAGTGTAGATAATTGATTGTTGCTTCCTGAACTTGATCCCCCAGTTGATTTTCCTTGATTGGATCCATGTCTTGTTGCTCTTCTTTCACTAAAATTTAGTTGTCTAAACATTGGTGTTCTTTCGTATGTATTAGTTGCACATGGGATTTATGTTCCACACTAATGGTGGTCTCAATTGGAGTTCTTTATTTTATTCCTTACCTTGGACCTCTTGTTTTTATTTCGTACATTGCATGTAGGATTTCCTCAATCTAATCCACATCCCAGAGATCCTCTACCTCTTCTTCATTTCTCGCCAAGCCCTCTTTGTCGGTTATGGATCTCTTCTTTTTATTCATTTTATATTGCTAAGGTATTTTGATGCGTGTCTTTCCAGATTTTTCCATTATATTCTTGATTTGTTCCTCTTCCATCATGATTGGGTCCATGGCCTCCTTCTTCTTTCCATTATCCATCTCCATTTCCATATCTCAACCTCCTGTCAGTCCTTCCCCCCCTTCCTCCATGCACACGGGGAAGTTTAGTTGTATGATTCCATGGTGATCACATTGTTTTCATACAATAAAATATTGATTGAAGTATACATCGATATGATGTACCTACCTTTGGGTCCCTTTATAAAATCCTACTATGTTGCAGTGTAGGACTTCGCGGTGTCTACTACAAATTTGGTGATAAACCCTGCAACAATAATGTCTAACCAGAAATCTATTGCGCGTGTAAATTTGTTATTAACTTGTTGTAACTGCGCGATATCCATAGGATTCCACTCCAGCTGTATGATCTAATTCGTAAGGTGGTTTTCCTTTAACCTCAATAACCACTCCTACAACAAATGCAAGAAATCATAGATAAAATACCTCATGCAAGTCATTAAACACATATTTGTCGAGATATTTGCATTGTGTCAACTTAGGGTTTTTGTTTTCCCTATGCGCAAACTCAAGTTCCTTTTTTCTCAACCATCTTTCAATCTCCTCCTTCGTTGGATTCTTTTGGCAAAGGGGCAGACCCAGGGTTCAACACTTAACAGTGCACCAACAAAACCCTAACTACTGGCCTTTTTGTCAACACCTGCGAAGCAGGCAAAGTCTCACCCAAGGTAGAAGTAGGGGGGGTTACAAGACGCAGGTGTCTATAACCAGGTTGGGACACACATATGTGATGAAATCACTTCGCAGAATGTTCTATTAACACTTAAAAGGTGACATGCATTAGTTTCTTAGCATCGCATAGCATAATCAAAGATAGATCAATGCAGTAGCAACGAATGATTATATACCCTAAGCACTTAGCATGATAAGTTAGATCTAGCATGTATTTACCCTCAACACAAGTAAATCACTTAAGAAACTAGAGATCTATCTATTATACATCATAACCAAAGAACTAAGAAGATTCATAACATAAATAACACAGCACAAAGAAAACCAGAGACACCAGATATACGTGGTTCACCCCAGTGTGGGGCCACGTCCACCAACCGCTTCGCCTCTTTATTATTCGTTACAATCTTACATTCATTCACTCATGTACACTAAGCCACAGAGTCGAGATTTGCACCATACAAGATATCTGTGCACTAAGAACCAGATCCTCCTTTCAAAACTAGGTCAAGGCACAGATCCAACTCTATATCGAGCATAGAGCCTTAACACACATACATTCATTTTGCACAAAGAAACTCTATTCACACAAAACTACCTTCACTTCACTTTCTAGCTAGCTA
Organism: Picea mariana; assembly: GCA_032191745.1. Lineage (NCBI taxonomy): Eukaryota > Viridiplantae > Streptophyta > Pinopsida > Pinales > Pinaceae > Picea > Picea mariana. The sequence goes on from JASDQU010710357.1 coordinate 18,211, forward strand.
ATTCTACAATACATTCTTCTTTATGTATATTTTACAACCCCTTACAACCACATCCCCTAAAACTCGTTACAAAACCCTAGAGGACCCTTTACTGGGTCCAGTTAACCTTCAAAATCGGTGAGATCCATGATCTCAGCTCCCCCTGGGCACTCCTTCCTCGACCAACATGTCGACATCCAAAAGTGGGTCAAAATTGATCGAAGTTTCCCCAAAAATTGGTCGAGGGACAAGAGGCCCCCAATACTCACCTGTGACTCGTCTTGAGTCACTCAGGTCTGGAAAATGTTACTTGGAAGGCCTCGTGCTTAACTTGAGCTATGTCAACTTGCTACTTATCCTGAGCCTCCTTCTCAGTGAGCTATTGGATTATCTGATCTGTAACAAGCCCTTCCAGGGTTTGTTCTACTATTGCAACTAATTGATCTAGTTGTGAGCCCTATCCATCAATCTCTTCGAACACCTTGCAAGCTTCTTATTGCACAGGTTGTAGCTTCTACATGAACTCCATTACCTTACCCTAGAGGGAAGTGATCTATTTTTGTACTGCACATTGCTCCTAGGATCTCTTCATTCTTTCCACTACTGTGAGAAACTTCATCTACACCTGCAACAAGAATGCTTGTTTTTGCACCTCTTGTAATTGTGCTTCCAACTTCCTTAGCTATGGATCCTCAGTGAGGTGTTCATATGTCTAGGTGATTTTATCACTTAATTGTTTAGATTATGAGGCGAGGGATCTTATTCTTACTACTGTGTTCTTGGAAGACTCCTACCTCTAGTCACGCACCTCTTGTGGGGTGTTCGGTACTGTTTGGGCCTCCAATTCTATTATCCTAGCCTGAACCTGCTAGATGACCTCTGTGATATTCATTATTTGAACTTCGATCGGCTCTTGATCCTCTTGTACCAATCCTGGTACAGAGCGACATGCTTTACTTATCGCTTCTTTGACCATGGCCCACTCTGTGAGAAGCTTCTCTTTGTCCTTCTGTAGCTGGGATTTTTCCTCCTGAAGCTCTGCTTTGTCACTTTCATGGGTAGCTACATTGTCATGTGTTGCTCATAATTGTGATAAGACTTGGTCTTTATCCTTTTTCAAGGCTTATGTAGCCTTCTCCTTCTCTTCCTGAGCTCTCTGGAATCAAGATTTTGTTGCATCCGCCAACCTTCTCAACTGGGTTGGTTCATTCCCCAATTCTGCAGTCTGTGATGAGGGAGGTGCAGATGGCACAATAGGTACTACACAGACCAAGAACACAGCTTGTTTCACTTCCTTCAATTCTTTATCAATTCTTCCTTATAACTCCTCCTTCTTCTCTCCATATATTTAAAACATGTCCTGAGAGGCATCCTCTATAGCTCCACGGACTAGACTGATGTCATCATCCGTGAGGGTGGATTCCAACTGGGGCTTATTGTTGCGCATCTTCTTCCTTGCTGAGGGTTTCTTTGGAAAAATATTCCTCTTTTGCAGTGTTACTATCCCAACAGGGGGATATTTAGGCAGTGTAGCTTCACCTCCTCCTTTTTCTTCTTCTCTTTCATCTCATCCTCCTTGTCCTTCTGCTTCATCTTCTCCTCCTCCTGGTGATCCAGACCCATTTTATTTAGAAGTGTTGTCCTATTCATCACTCTCTATATCCTAGACTTCCTCCTTCTTTCTCTTCTTCTTCGTCCCACAGGATTTTCCAACATGCTCAACGTGTGTAACTATGGGGCTTCCTATGGTGTTAGTGTTGGATAATTCTGCATCAACGACAGGTACAAGCAACTCCTCTGGCCATTCCTTTGTAATCTGCTCCATATCTTCATCTTTCATCTCATAGTATGAATGTAATTCTTCCTAGTTCTCATCTCTTCACGCGGTGATGTAGATGAAGTGAGGATCAGCATGGAACTTTGCTATGGGTTAGTACTAGTGTAGGCTATGTGGTTTCATACATGGGAATGATTCAATGGAAACCTTTAACTGTTAATAGTATTCATGAAGCACAACATTGGACTGCCACTGCTTCGTCCTATCGTTGGTATACCACAGGGTTGAAAACTGAGCAGCCAATGGCTCCGAGGGTTTGATCTCTAGGAAGGTGGATCCTTTAGGCATTTTCCAAGAAAAAATGTGATCAAAATGATCAGCCAAATGTAATGGAATTTGGATCCCAAGTCCTGGGCTTCGCAGCAATCCTTCTCTAGCTCATTGATGAGGTAGTTTGCCCAGTTCATTTGCATACCCTCCACACACTTTCCTGTGAGGTCCACCACAAACCCGACGACCTGTGTGCGGTGGTTCTTCTTTACTATCTTGCCATATAAGATTTTACAAGTGAGGCACACTGCACCATCCTCTATAGAGACTATTGTGTAACCTCGCTTTTTTTTGGCACAGGGGAAGACCTAGGGTTCAATGCTACAACAACGCACCAACAAAGCCCTAACTACCATCCCTTTTAGAAACACCTGCGAAGTAAATGAATTCTCACCCGAGGTAGAGGCAGGGGTGGTTTCAAGACTCAGGTGTCTGCAACCTTATCTTGGACACATATCTTTGATTATAATACTTAATAAATCACTTAGCACCGTCAGTTCCTCAATATACAATCAATAATCATTTCCCTCGTAAAACAGGGCTTCGCAGTATTCACATTGATATAACGCACTTAAGAACTTAGCATAAATAGAGAGGTAGATCTAGCGGATCAAGCACTAAGAACATTCATATGGATCAGATCTAACATTCTCACAAGTCATTAGCACTAAGAATAAGCAAATATATCTAATCATCTCAAAGCACTTAGAAAAAGAATATATAAACACATCCAAACAAGCACAAAGCAAGACAACATAGTGTTTATGTGGTTCACCCCCACCCTGGGGCTACATCCACCAACTCTTCTTCTTTATTGTCTTCAATCAATCGGTTACAAGCACAAATCCATCAAAACCCTTACTCCGCACAGGAGAGAAGATCTGCGCAACTCACTAGATCCTTCTTCCTTGCATTACAGCACTCAGCCTTCCATAATCTATTACAAGGACCTACACTTAGCTCTGCAAGTCTCGTACAGTCATGCACAAAGACTCTACTTGCACTTAGCATACATTCACATCACATAGATGCACTATTCAACTACTTATTACATTGCCTAGCCTTCTATTTATACATACAAAATAGGCCTAAACATGGGTAAACCCATGGGTCGACATCCCATTCCCGTTACATATTCCAAAAAACCCAAAAAGGATCCAAAAGTAGGCCAAGATCCCATGATCTCTGCTTCATCTTGCACTCCTCTTTGGATAGGCTGTCGAAGTCCCAAAATAGGTCAATATGACTAAGAATCTCCCAAAAGTTGGTCAAGGGCCAACAGGCCCCCAACACTCACCTATGACTCATCCTGAGTCACTTTGGTCTGATCAGTTCTACCTCGAAATCCTTGATCTTGGATCAAGCTGCTTCGACCTGCTGCTGTGCGATGACCTCTTGCTTGGTGAACTCCTGGATCACTGCGTCATTCACGGGCCCTTCTAGGCATTGTTCTACTGTGATGACAACATGTTCTAGCTCTACTCCTCAGCTTTCAACCTCTGTGAATAATTGGCATGCCTTATCTTGTACTAGTTGAAGTCCTTGAGTAACTTCCATCACTCTGCTTTGAATCGTATGGATCTGTTGTTGGGCGGTGTGTTGCTCCTAAGACTGCTTCATTCTTTCTATAGTCGACAAGGCCTTCAGCTGTGCATGTAGTGTGTCTGTGTGCTGCTTCGCTTTCTTAAGATGCAACTCTAATGCCTGTAACTCTGGATTCTCGGTGAGGTTCTCATATGTTTGGGCTCTACGGTTACTCAGTTGCTTGCACTCCAAGGAAGAGATTTTAGTCTGTCAATTGCACTGTAGGCAATTGCTTCCCTTTGGTCTCTTACATCTTGATGGGTCTCGGGCACAATACGGAGGTCCAAGTCTGTTATGCACTGCTGGAGTTGATCGATTACTTCTTCAAGTTGTGCCACCTATTGTGTAACTCGCTCTTCAGTCTTTACTTCTACAACTGTCACAGAGAGAAGTTCTCTATGAACCATTTCCTTTACTTCGAGTTTCTCTATGAGAAACTATTCCTTGATTTGCTGCAGTTGTGTTTTTTCTTCATCCCACTTCTCTTGGAGAGCAAGCTTTTCCCATTTTGCAAAACTGCGTTGTTCTACAAGGTCTCCCTGTACTTGTGCCAAATCCTGGGAAGCTTTTGTTGTTTCTTCCTGATCTCGTCGAAGGTGATCTTTGACTGTATCAGTGATGCGATGGATTTGAACTGGCTCATCTCCCAGTTCTGATGTTCCTGCTGACAGAGGCGCAATGGAGACTGCGGAGATGGATTATAGTGCCTGTTGCACTCCTTGGAGCTCATCCTTAATCTGATGGAACTCCTCCTCCTGCTTAGCTTCTTACTTGTCTACTATCTCTAGCAAAGCATCATTCATGGTTTCTATGATGAAATCAAATCCGTCAGAGGTGAGGATGGTCTACATTTTGGTCATAGATTCTCTCAATTTCTTCCGAGAAGAAGGCTTCAGGGGGGAAACCTTCCTTTTATTCGAGGGATCCTACTCATCCCTATGTGGTGTAACCTCACCTTTCTTCTTTTCAACTTATGCACCATATATCTCTCCGCATCTCCTCCTTTCTCTACTGAGATGGAAGCAATCTTCATAGAGGCGTTGTCTAAATCATGGACCTCTTTGGTATTCTTTATATTGCTAGGTTTGGGTGTATCCGGCGTAGTTTCTGGACTGTCTATATCGGATATCTCTGCAGGGTTTGCTAGAATGAGGAGGTCCGCTGACCAGTCCTTAATGATTTCTTCTAAGTCCTCCTCTATCAGCTTGTAGTAATACTGAAGTTGTTGCTTGTGCTCATCAGCGCATGCTGTAATATAAATGAAATGGCGATCCACGCTGAATTTCATTAAAGGTCAAAACCTGTGGAGAGTATTTGGCATGATGCGAGGCTCAGAAAGGATAGCTAACTTCAGTTGATTGTAATATGTGTGGAATACGGCATTTGACTTCTATTGCTTTTTCATGTCACTCGAATACCACAGTGTACTGAACTTCGCGGCCAGAGGTTCAAAGGGATCGATGTCCAGGAAGGTCACACCTTCCAGCATCTCCCATGCGATGAAAGTAATCAGGATTAGAAGCCAATTGAAGTGGAACTCATATCCTTGATCTTGCACTTCCTTGCAGTCCATTTCCAACTGGTTCACGAGGTACTTCTCCCAATTCATTTGTAGGCCCTCCACACACTTCCCTGCGAGGTCAACTACAAAACCAATGACTTGGGTGGGTCGGTTCTTGCAGATTAACTTTCTTGTGATCAATTGACAGGCTAGGTGCACTGCCCCACTTTGGATAGAAGCTACCTTGTAGCCTCGCGTTCCTTTCTTGACATCACCGTAGGTGTCTTTTATCCTTTGAGCTAAAGCATGATCCATGGTTTTTCTAGGATAGAAATCTTGTGGGTTAGGCCCTTGCATACTCAGTCGTGTGATCCGATTGATCAATGTCAGATACATTGTGATACGGCGGTTTAATCACAAATATCTGCCATGGTAATAGGAGATCAACAGCTTGACACATACATTCACTTCTTGGTGTCTTTAAAATTTAGTAATCTTCATGACGTTGAGTAATGTGGACTACGCGAGGTTATGATTCCATGACTGAGGGACGATCTTTGAATTCTTTCCTTTTGTCCTGGTCAGGTACTTATGTGGGGAGAGCATGTTGTAGACCTTCCTATCGCTGAGGTTGAAGTTCCTAAACTTCAATGCTACAATATTTTCTTGTTCTGTGTGAACTTTACGTATCCCCTTCGGGAGGTACGCAGTGACCAATTCATACTCAAAGTCTCTGGGCACACTATCTCGATTTATTGCACTGCTCAGAGGTGGTAGATAGGTGGGTAAAATGCTCGGAATCAACTTAGTATTTGTGAGATCGTCTCTGTGCTTGGTTCACTTCTCATCTGTGGGTCATGATGGTCCAGATCAAGCAGTGGATGGAGTGGCCAGCAGTCCTCTCGTCGATGATGCTTGTAGACCGATAATCCTCTCTCTGACATGACTCTTTTAGTCATCAAGTCAAGGAGTACTTTTTTTACTGATTCTTCAACTGTGGTGAGCTCGTCGGACATACACGCTCAGGATTAATAATATCGAGTTCACAATTAACTCATATACTGCACTAGAATAAAAAGCAAGAGGGACATGATCACTGTATACAATTCACTTGGTCTGCAGGATAAAATTCTTGGTTAGAAAAAGTGTTCTTCATGCATGGCATGATGGGAGAAATAGGAAACTCGGCAACGGTTCACTTGTAACGGGTATGAAGCCTCATTAGCTCTTGTCCTATCTGTTATGGCATGGTCCAATGATCTGGTGTCAAGCTATTAATTTTTTCTGACCCATTAAGAGCAGCATTCGAATGGATATATTGGTCCCAATGGCTATATTGCCTCGCCATGGCAAAGTGCCATGTGTCGTTGTTCTGATATCCCAACGAAGCTCCAATTTTGCAAATTTTTTATCTACGAAGTTCCCTCTGGAACCTTCTGTAACTTTTCAAATTTAGCTCTCTTCTTACTTAGCTTTCTATTCTTCCTCCCAGTGAGCTTCGTCTCAGTAGTCCTTTTTCCATTCTGATTCTTATCGTCATTGGACATAGTTACTTTGCGATGTTGAGATTCTTTCCTAGGATTCGGGATTAACACCTCTTCTTTGTCTGACATAGGTACTTAAGTATTTTGTGGGTCTTCTAATGTTCTTGCAGCTTCAACATATGGGTCTCTAGTGTTAAGTATCTTTGATATGTTCTCTTGTTCTTCGATCAAGTGTGTGATCCTTCTAGTTATGAAATATTTTAATTCTTGCTTCTTCTGCTCCAAAACTTCTTCTTCTTCCTTTCGTCTGGCTCGATCTCTGTCAATCCAAGGTTTTCCTAGTAACATGGTAAATGGGGCGTTGTCCTCAATAAATTTAATAATATTGAAATATTCTTATGTCGAAGTTCCATTAACATTCATAGGTATGCGCGCGAGCTTCCCACACAGGTTTACAAATTTTCCTCTGAATAACCCTATTCCTCCCAATGAAGGAATCATAGCAGGCCTCCCTATAGCTTCCAAGTTCTCTCTGTCATGATATTCACATGTGTTTCCTTGTCTAGAACATAGTCAATGTCAAATTCTCCTATTATTGCTTCGATGCATTCATTTTCTTTAAAGATCTATGATAATCTAAAATGTCAGTTGTCATCCAAGGTTTCTTTCATCTGTAGCAATACCTTCTCTGATTCTTTATGGGGTTATGTTATAGCCTTAGTTTCAGGATCTAACTTATGGTTTTCTTTTCTTTTGTTCATACTTTAAAGCTTACCAATCATTCTAGGGCAATGCAACATTTCATGGTCCATAGCTTTGCAACAAAGACAACCAGGTCTTTTCCAAGGGCATGCCTTAGCAAGCTATCCCACTTTTCTGCAGCTATAACGGAGGGTTAATCCTCTCTTTCTTTTAAATGATCCCCATATTCTTTTGCACTGTGCACTAGGATCATAGGAGCTAACCTGCAATAAATTATTTATGGGATCCTACATCCATTCATTAGTCCAAACATTCTTTCTATGCATAGGTATAACATATCTTTCACTATTCTTATCAGATCTACTCATATCAAATCTTCTTTCATCTATTAATACCCTAGTTTTCAAACTAGGATAGACTCTATTAAACATACCTAGATCCATACTCTAGAAAACACATTTTCSATTTTTCTTACTTCTACAAAGCACAAAGCTTCCAGGTCTAAAACTTTTAACTATTCTTACCTTTATCAGAGCACAGAGCTTACAGATCTTACCTCTTTTTAATCGAGAATTCTCACTTTTACCTTTCTTAGGGCACAAAGCTTTTGGATCTTGCCCATCCAAGGTTTCTTTCATCTGTAGCAATACCTTCTCTGATTCTTTATGGGGTTATGTTATAGCCTTAGTTTCAGGATCTAACTTATGGTTTTCTTTTCTTTTGTTCATACTTTAAAGCTTACCAATCATTCTAGGGCAATGCAACATTTCATGGTCCATAGCTTTGCAACAAAGACAACCAGGTCTTTTCCAAGGGCATGCCTTAGCAAGCTATCCCACTTTTCTGCAGCTATAACGGAGGGTTAATCCTCTCTTTCTTTTAAATGATCCCCATATTCTTTTGCACTGTGCACTAGGATCATAGGAGCTAACCTGCAATAAATTATTTATGGGATCCTACATCCATTCATTAGTCCAAACATTCTTTCTATGCATAGGTATAACATATCTTTCACTATTCTTATCAGATCTACTCATATCAAATCTTCTTTCATCTATTAATACCCTAGTTTTCAAACTAGGATAGACTCTATTAAACATACCTAGATCCATACTCTAGAAAACACATTTTCCATTTTTCTTACTTCTACAAAGCACAAAGCTTCCAGGTCTAAAACTTTTAACTATTCTTACCTTTATCAGAGCACAGAGCTTACAGATCTTACCTCTTTTTAATCGAGAATTCTCACTTTTACCTTTCTTAGGGCACAAAGCTTTTGGATCTTGCCTCTTTTCTTCAGATCGGACTTCTTTCTTTTAGCACAGAGCTTTATAAGTCAAGTAGAATACTGTGCACTAGGGCACAGAGCTTTCACAATTTTAGGATGAATCTTTGCATAGAGCTTCTTCTTTCTCAGTTCCTAGCAATCACAGTTTTAGGTCCTGGCAACAGAACCATTTGTTGGCACAGGGTCAGACCCAGGGTTCAACGCTACAATGATGTAGCAACAAAGCCCTAACTATCGGCTCTTTCGGAAACACATTCAAAGCAGATGAAGTCTCACCCGAGGTAGAGGCAGGGGTGGTTGCAAGACTCAGGTGTCTGCAACCTTAGCTAGGAAAAAGATCTATGATTATAATACTTAGTAAAGTACTTAGCACCGTCAGTTCCTCAATATACAATCAATAATCACATCGTTGGTAAAACAGGGCTTCACAGTATTCACACTAATATAACGCACTTAAGAACTTAGCATAAAAAGAAAGGTAGATCTAGCGGATCAAGCACTAAGCACATTCATATGGATTATATCTAACATTCTCACATGTTATTATCACTAATCATAAGCAGATCTATCTAATCATCTCAAATCACTTAGCAAAAGAAGATATAAACACATCCAGACAAGCACAAAGAAAGACAACACAGTGTTTATGTGGTGCACCCCCACCCTGGGGCTACATCCACCAACTCTTCTTCTTTATTGTCTTCAGTCAATTGGTTACAAGCACAAAGCCATAAAAACCCTTACTCCACATAAGACAAAAGATCATCACAGCTCGCTAGATCCTTCTTCCTTGTGTTACAACACTCAGCCTTCCACAATCTGTTACAAGGACCTACACTTAGCTCTGCAAGTCTCTTACAGACATGCACAAAGCGCTTACAGATTCTACTTGCACTTAGCATACATTCAAATCACATAGATGCACTATTCAACTACTTCTTACATTGCCTAGCCTTCTATTTATACATAATAGGCCTAAACATGGGTAAACCCATGGGCCGACATCCCATTCCTGTTACATATTCCCAAAAACCCAAAAAGGATCCAAAAGTGGGCCGAGATCCCATGATCTCTTCTTCATCTT
>JASDQU010710359.1:9099-27802 GCA_032191745.1 Picea mariana
TGGGGCATCCATTTGTCGAGGTGTGGTGACCGTTGATCTGATTCCTCTGTGAGTTTGCAAATTCGATGCTCCAGAGGTTTCAAATTGTTAGACATCCGGGACTCCCAAAGCCCAGAATCCCAGAGTGAATAGTGGTCATTGATCGATGGGAGGGCATGGACCATTGATTCCTTTGTTGTATGTGTTCTTTGGTCTGGCACTCTGACAGAAGTGTGGAATAGAATTTTAGAAACCCTCGAAGCCTAAATATGTGAAGTGGGGTACTAGTCATCGATATGATCGGAGGATAGGAGTCGTCCGATCTAATTCAAAGTTTGGCTCTTTGGAAGTGCACTATGTTGAAATGATTAGAATTTCTAAACCTTGGAATTTTGAAATTGTTCCCCGTCGTATATTTGAGAAGGCATTGTGAGTCATCGATCCGTGTTGTGGTTTGACGCTCTATCACTTCAATGTTTGGAAGGTTTGGAGTCTTATTCTATTGAGACTGTCAAATCTTAATATATATGAAGTCCTAAATTCTCCATAGGCTTGGGGTTTGGCCCACTGTTCATGGGAAGGCTTTGCTAGTGCTTCGGGGACCTCTGAAATGTGGATTTTTCATTCATACAAGAGGTTTTAAGGCCTGTGTAGTGAATTTGAGGGCTCAAAAATATCCTATGAGCTAATTCATCTCCCAAAGTCAAAAATCCTTATACCAGGAGGTTGTGCAGGCTCCAAGAGAGGGATGGGGTATACATCAAGTGGTATAAGAGCCCAAATTCAGCTCTGTCAAAAAATGAATATTCAAAACCATGCCACCAAGGAGGCATAGAGAGAGAGTAGTGGAAAATTCATCCATAGAAAAGGAGATGAGGCAACTTCGTACGAGAATGGATGCCATGGAGACAACACAGAGGAAAGAACTTGATGCTTGTGACATTAGTGAAGCTGAGAGTGAAGAAATAGAAGTAGAAGGAGTTGCAGCAGAAGAAGATGTAGAGGAACACTTGTTGAGAGCTGTTGTAAAAATGGGGGCCAGAGAAAAAATGGAAGTCCCAATGTATGAAGGAAACTTAGATGTTTAGGAGTTGTTGTATTGGGTAAGTTCTTTGGAAAAGTACTTCGATTATGAGGAGATTGGTGATAAAAAGAAAGTGGAGCATGTTGTTACCAGACTGAAGGGTCATGCAACGTTATGGTGGGATGAACTGGAAGCCGACAAAAGATACAAAGGTAAGAAAAAAATAAAAAGTTGGGATAGGATGGTAGCTAAGTTAAAATATAAATTCATACCCAAGGATTACCAGATAAATATGTTCAAGAGATTGAAAAATTTGAGACATAAATGCTTGACAGTGAAGTGTACACTAAATAATTTTATCGACTGAACATTAGAGAGGGACATAGGGAGAGTGATGAAGAAAAAGTTTTCAGGTATATTAATGGCCTAAGATATGAAATCCAGAATGAAATCAGTATGATGACAATGAGAACGGTGGAAGACGCTTATCAGGAAGCAATGAAAGCATAGGAGAGTTTGGCTAGAAAACAAAGCCAACGAAATAGAGGTAGAGGAATCATCCGAGAGAAATTCCAGAAACCCATAACTGAAGTTGGAAAGTATCATGGTCATACTGAAAGAGGAGGAAGTTCCCAAGGGAGACAATATGGTGGCAGAAAATATTTTTCTCAAGGAAGAGGAAGAGGTAGAGGAGGAGAAGTGAAATGCTATGTCTGTGGAAAGATAGGGCATATGTCTTGGGAATTCCATGAGAGGAACAAAGAAGGAGGTGGAGAAGCTCACATTTCCGAATCTCAAAGGAGGAATGTGGAGGCAGAAGTAGTAGAAGATGGGAAGTCCCTCATGATGAGGAAATCCCTCTTAAAACCAGAGAAAGAAGCAAAAGAGCCAGTTTAGAGAAACATACTATTCAGGACTACTTACAAGACCAAGAACGGGGCATGCAAAGTGATTATAGACAGTGGGAGAAATAGTAATTTGGTATCCATGGAAATCGTGGAAAATATGGAGCTAGAGACAACTACACATGAACCCGTACAAGGCATAGTGGTTGCAGAAGGGACACCAAGTCATGGTAAGTCGACAATGTAATGTTGAATTTAGGATAGGAGGTTATAAAGATGATATTTTGTGTGATGTTATACCCATGGAATTTTGTCATTTTTTGTTGGTAAGAACATGGAAATATCACACAAATGTCATACATGATGGGAGAAAAAATACTTACACCCTTGAGAAGAATGATCTACCTGTGGAGATTCAAGAATTGTTGGATAATTTTGTTGATATCATGGTGGATTAGTTACCTCATTCTTTACCACCCATTAGGAGTATCAGTCGCCACATTTACCTTATTCCAGGAGCTAGTTTTTCAAACAAAGAAGCATATAGGTTGAAACCTCAAGAAAATGAAGAGTTCAAGAAGCAATTCCAAGAGATGTTGGATAAAGGTTTGGTTAGAGAAAGTTTGAGTCCATGCGCAGTACCAACTGTGTTGAGTCTAGAGAAATATGGAGGTTGGAGAATGTGCATAGATTCTAGAGCCATCAACAAGATCACCATCAAGTATAGATTCACTTTACCCAAAATGGATGATTTGATGGATTTCTTGAGTGGAGAAAATTGTTTTTCCAAGATAGACTTGAAGAGTGGATACCATCAGATAAGAATGAAAGAGGGAGATGAATGGAAGAAAACATTCAAAACGAATGAAGGATTATACGAGTGGCTTCTCATGCCATTTTCTTTGATGAATTCCCCAAGCACATTCATGAGATTGATCAATGAGGTACTTAAATATTTCATTGGTAAGTTTTTGATTGTTTATTTGGATGATATTTTATTTTTCAACAAGACTAAAGAAGAACATTGAGACATTTAAAGCTGGTGTTGAGGAGGTTGCAGCAGGAGAAGCTGCTTATAAATCTAAAGAAATGCTCTTTCATGAAGACAGAACTCGTATAATTGGGTTTTGTGATCTCTTCAAATGAATTGAAGATGGATCCAGAGAAGGTGAGAGTAATCAAAGAACGATATTCTTCGAGAAGCATATTTGAGGTAAGAAGATTTAAAGGATTAGAAAGTTTTTATAGAAAATTCATCAGGAATTTCAGTAATATTTGTGCACCCATATAGGAGACCATAAAGAAAAAGCACAGATCCTTTAATTGGACAACAAAAGTTGAAAAAATCATCACACTATTAAAGGAGAAGATCACAAAACAACTGATTCTGGGTCTGCCAGATTTTAAGAAGACATTTCAAGTGAGATGTGATGCAAGTGGAGTAGTTATTGGTGCAGTCTTGAGCCAAGACAATAAGCCTATTTCTTATTTTAGTGAGAAGTTGAATGACACTAAGAGGAAGTATTCAATGTATGATAAAGAGTTTTATGTTGTAATACAAGCTCTAAAAAAATGGAGGCATTATATTATTTCGAGGGAGTTTGTCTTGTATAGTGACAATCATGCTTTGCAATTCATAACTAGAAAGGAGACGTTGAACCAAAGACATGCTAAATGGGTAGAATTCATGTTGAATTTTACTTTTTTATTAAGAAAATTAGTGGTAGCGCTAACAAAGTTGTTGATTCTTTGAGCAGGAGGTGTTTGATTATGCAGGAATTTCAAGTGGATACCTTAGGGTTTGAACACCTTAAAGGAATGTATCATGAAGATCCTTATTTTAAAGAGGCTTATGAAGCATGTGAGAACCCTTTTATAAGGGAAAGAAGTCAATGGATAGAGTATTTAATCCAATATGGACTATTTTTCAAAGGAGGTTAACTATGTGTTCCAAAATTCTCAATGAGAGACAACTTGTTGAAATAAAAACACAGTGCAGGATTGGATGGACATTTCGACCATGATAAGACTTATGCAAAACTGAGTTCTTCATACCATTGGCCATATATGAGATCCGATGTGAATAAATTTGTGGACAGATGTAGATTTTTCTAATATGTAAATGGGAAGCAGAAGAACATTGGTCTGTATCAGCAATTGCCTATACCAGATAGGCCACGGGACGCCATAAGCATGGATTTTGTGTTGGGATTGCCAAGATCCCAGAGGGAGAGTGATTCCAAATTTTTAGTGGTTGGCATATTTTCAAAGATGAAACATTCTATACTATGCCAGAAAACCAGTGAATTTACTCACATAGCCAATTTATTTTTCAAGGAGGTTGTGAGATTACATGGCTTGCCCAAAAGTATAGTCTCAGACAGAGATACCAAATTTATGGGACACTTTTGGAGAAATCTATGGAAAAAGTGGGGGACAAACTTGTCCTTCAGTTCAACATATCACCCTCAGATATACGGACAGGCCGAGGTGGTAAATCAAAGCTTAGGAAATTTGTTAAGACGTTTGGTCACTGAACATCACAGTCAGTGGGATCAAATTCTTCCCCAAGCATATTTTTCTTATAATGATTCTCCGAATTGAAGCACTGGAAAAATCCCATTTCAAATAGTTTATGGGATGCATCCAAGAGGAATTTTGGAGTTGAGAGATTTGAGGCATGATGAGTTCTGAAGTGCAAGAGAATGAGACTTTGTTGCAGAGATGCAAAATCTTCATGATCAGATAAAGGGACAGCTGCATGATAGCAGTCAGAAGTATAAGAACCAAATTGATCAGAAAAGAAGAGAGGCTTATTTTGAAGTTAGAGATCCAATTTTAGCACACCTGAGGAAAGAAAGGTTCCCAAGGGGAACATAAATCCTCTTAAAATTTGTTTCCAATGCTTATGAGATTGAGTTGCCAAAAGATGTGGGAATATCACCCATATTCAATTTTGTAGACCTTTACCCTTACAGGATGGATGATACAGGAGGATTCGATGATCATAAGGAGATCCAGTGGGAAAAGTAGATGCCCACAGGAAAAAATCCACAGATGGAGAAAATCATATATCAAAGGATTGGTAAGAAGACCAGGAGGAATACTTATTTTGACTACTTGGTGAAGTGGAAGGATCACCCAACAAAGGATGCTAGTTGGGAATTGAACCTGGTATTCAGAAGCATGGAAGAACAATATAGGAGCTCATGGATAGGAGCCCATGATTTTTTTTTATGATGTAGGAGCATCACCAACAACAATTAAAGAGGTCGAGTGGAGGAAAACGCAGCATTCAACACACGCATTTCAAATCAATCTTGATCCCAAGGAGAGTGTGGTGTTTTGATATTTTGAAATCTTTGAAATTTAAAACCTTTAAATGTTTTGAGGCAAGAGCCATCACATAAGGCCGCCAAAGATTGTAATCATCTTAATTATCTGTAGGATTGTATAGATACTGAGCATCAACTCATATCTGAATGTAATGGTCATTTATTGTAACAAGTCCTTAGTAGATGAAGGTATAATTGTGATAGGATAACACTAAGGTAGTCAGTAGGAAGGATCGAGAATCCCCTCCATGTATAAATATATGTTATCGATTCCCAAATGAGGTTGTTGACCATTGTATTAGAGACTTGTTGTATGTTATTTTTGTTGTTTTTCGTTGTTGTAGAGTGTTGCAGAAAGTTGTAAGAGTCCATGTACATGATTTGCTAAAGGAATACAAGCAGAGATGATTGATTCCAAATGTGTGTTGTTGTATTCATCAGAGTCCATTGAGTACATGCGATGTTTCTTTCTGTTTTATTTGTTTTATGCTTATTATATGCATCCATATGCTTTTCATGGTTAAGTGTGGGAACCTATGATGTTCCCTAATTTTCAATTGTTTCGCTTCTAAGAGTTATGGTACAAGGAGTGAATAGTTCCTGCAAGGAGTGTGAAGGTCGATTCAAGATTGACTCAGAAGTTCAGAAGAGATAGCTTGAAACTTTACATTCAAAGTGCAAGGAGTGCACGGTCTCTTAAAGGAGAGATAATTTTGGAGAAGACCCGTGCAAGGAGTGTGCCAGGCCAACACTTAGTCAAAGTGTTGAAGAAGTCAAAGAGAAGACGAGCGCAACGAGTGTGTAGGGTGATTTTCACAAAAACATCTAAGTCCAAAACTTTTCAAAAGTTCAAAGGACACAAGGAGTGCGCCAGAGGTCTAAAATACCCCAAAGATCAAATCTCGGGAAGGATAGCGATCAAAATCCTTAAGAGGAATAAGTTATTTTTTTTCAGTATCAAACATACGAGATTCATTTCGAGAGGATCCAAGATATCTCATCACCATCCGATCGGGAGAAGTAGTGCGAGGTTTAACCCTATAAGTTGTCAAGACTTCATGTTCGAGAGAAATCATGTGTCGAGCTCAAAGGAGGAGTTATCAGGGATTGAAATCCAATGGACGAGATCCGTTCGGGAAATTGAAGGAGAGATAATAGTCATCAGATCTAGAGGAGTTGCACAAGGGTTAGTCATTGAAGTCTTTTGGACTTCATGCATTCGGGAGATTTGGAGCATGAAGAAATCAGGACCCTTGAAAAACTGAAGGCCAAATCAAATCGCGATCGTCCATTAATAAAGACATGTGTCAGTAGATCATAAATTCTGCAAGACTAGAAGTCCGAGAGAATAGAGGGAAGAAGAGTTTGATCTCTCTGGAGTCCTAAAGTCCGCAGTTGATCTAAACCATTGATCAGAGGAGGAGACATGGTAGTAGATTTGGAGGTCCAGAGAACCGGAACTCTGAAGGGAAGGAATGAAAGGAGTTATCGGGAGAAAAGCCTTTCAAAGTCCTGAAGTTCAGGATTCATCCTAGACATTGATCAATAGCGGGACATGTGGAGGAAGGAGCAGTCCTTCAGCATTTCTTCATTCGAGAGGCATAAGAGTTCTCACTGCACATACACCCAGACCCCGAAGGCTGAAACAAATATGGGTCATCCATCTGTTGAGGCGTGGTGGCCATTGATCTGATTCCTCCATGAGTTCGCAAGTCTAACGCTCCAGAGGTTTTAAAGTGTTATAAATTTGGGACTCCCAAAGCCCAAAATCTTGGAGTGAATCGTGGTTGTTGATCGACTAGAGGATGCATACCATTGATTCCTTTTTTGTGTGTGTTCATTCGTTTGATGCTTCAACAAAAGTGTGGAATAGAGGTTGAGAAACCCCCGAAGACCGAAACGTGAAGTGGGGTATCGACCGTTAATCTGATCAGAGGATAGGCGCCGTTTGATCTAATTCAAATTTAGACTCTCCAGGAGCGTGTTGTATTGAAACAGTTAGACTTGTTGAAGCCAGGAATTATGAAATCGATCCATGTTGTATATTTGAGCACGTGTTGTGAGCCATCAATCCATGTTGTGGTTCAATGCTCTATCACTTCGATGTTTGGAAGGTTTGGATTTCTATTATGTTTATACTCCCAAAGATTAATATCTCAGAAGTCCTGAATTCTTTGGAGGCTTCGGGTTTGTCCCACAGTTACTGGGAAGGCTTTTCTAGTGCTCGAGGACCTCCGAAAAGTGGATTTTTCATTCAAACAAGAGGTTTTAAGGCCTGTGTAGTGAATTTGAGGGCTCAGAAAGATCATGTGAGTTGATTCAGCTCCCAAATTCAATGATCCTTAGACAGGTAGGTCGCGTAGGCTCTAGGAGAAAGAGGGGGTTTTCATCATTGGTGTTCTCCATTCCCATGTATGATTGGTGTTTGAAGAATTCAGAATGCAAACTTCATATCCATCATCATAAGGACCTTATGTTTGTAGGAAAGTTGATTGTTGTTGGTTGTATTCTTTAGGAATCTTACAATTATTATGTGTCATTTTGGTGTCCTAGTAGATCTTATTGTTGACATATTAAGTACATTTTCAAAGCTTATCTATGGTCCAAATATGGTGGAGATCGAGGTTTTCCCTTTATGCCATGGGATATTTACACAAAGCCCAAAGATGAGGGGGTCTTATTTTGATTGATGTTACCACTTAAGGGAATTTTATGGCTACAAAGTGGGTGGTGAAATGTCTTGAGAGTTCATCAACTTGGTAGATATCATTTAGCATCAGGTGCTTTTATCTAAAGATTCAAGTAAATTCTGGGGGTATTCTCAACTTTGCACTATCATCTAATATCCTTGTCCCTTAGAGGTGTTTGTCTCTCTCATATTTTAGAACATCGAGGCTACCTAGAAGTTCATTGTTGGTTTGGTTCATTGGAAATGGGAGGCAACAAAGCTAGTTGGAATTTAGCTTACCATCCCATTTGGAGTTGTAGGGTTCAATATTCAAGTATGGAAGATCTTCCTCATTTTCCTTTCTCATATATTTAGCGCGAAAGGAATCTTTATATTCAGTTATTTTTGAGATTTGGTCTCTCATTATTAAGAGTGGTGCTCTATTTCTCAAGAGTGTGGTCTCCATGAATCTCATCATCTTGTAATTATGAATTTATGAGGTATTCCAGGATTGTAACATCCTCATTATAATCATCGATTTAATTAATTCTCTTGTATATAGAATGTGTGGCTACTACCAAAGCGATGTAATATGCGAATTATATTTCAATGCTTATTAATCCACAAGACATGGACAAGAGATGGGGTTTTTATTAATCCACAAGAGGGGGGAGTGTCTAGGATAATTTCCAAGATGGTTCCAAGGGGGAAATACACATGTATATTAATTTAACCCATTTTCCAAAATTTGATAATTGTATATGAACCTTCCAATTTTTTATTGAGTGTTCCCAAAGCTAATCATTGAATACATGTAAGAGGGTGGGTGTGAGTGGTCACATCCCAAAGTTATTGGTCACATGGGGGTTGAGTACAATCATATTGGGGAAGAGTGTGAGTCAATAAAAGAAAGATGAAAAGAGGAAATTTGTATGGGTTGGGGAAACAATTTTTAGTTAGTCAAGTTTGTTCATGGGAAGCAAGGAGAGAGAAAGAAACATATCTTGAAGATTATGAATCCATGGAGGGATAATTTTAGAGCCTGTTGAAGCGTAATTAGAGTGAATTGGAGTTGGAAAACTGAATATCTAGGTTGTTATGCCTAAAGAGTGAACTCATGTTTGAGTTGCACTAAAACAACACATGTTTGTTGTTGGTTTGATGATAGTTTTCCTGGAAACAATTTCCCTTGAGTTCCATGTTGAGACATTCTTAGATTTGTGTGCTAGAGAGACCCTGATAAATTAATGGGTTGCCTGAGGGACTGATATCAGTGAAGGGGTACATTCCTTTGTCTGGACAGGTCAAGACGAGGAGAGTTGGTGGAAAATCAAGATAGTTGTAGGAGAATATCAGTTGGGCTAAGAGTTTTATGAGTTGTGAGTGGACTGTGAGATATCACCCTCTTTTTTGGATTTCTATCCATAGCTCAAAGGTCACTAGATGTTGATATTTGGAACAGTCAATATATGGTTGGGTGAAACGTTCATCCTAAGTATTTGGTTACACAATTCTTGTTTAAAGATAAGTGTTTTATTCTATTGTCGTGTTATTTATATTTGGTATTGTTGTGCATGAACTCTATGTATTTGAGAATGATTTCTATATTGTTGTGTGAATGATTAAGTTGCATTCATGTTAATTTGGTATGCTTTAGATGCATCTATTTTATGGTTATGGGAAACAACTAAATATGTTTTAATTTCGTAGTTGTAAGCTACAGAAAATTGGCTAACAATAAAATAATCAATTGAATTAGTAGAAATTTCATTTTTATGTTTATTCTACACCATAATGCCCCTCGGTTGAGAAGGGGGATGTTACATTATGAAATCAAAACTTTGGTTCAAACACAGGGCTTGTATGGGCCAAAATGGTTGTGAATTCATGAAATTCATCTTTGTAGATTTTGTTTGTGATGGGTTTGGGGAAAAATAGATATTTTTATAGAGAAATCCCCAATTCGGTGAGTGAAATTTGAGTTTTAATGACTTCGAACTGTTTGAGAGGGTTAATGGAGTAGAGCTGTGAAGTTGCAAATCAAAATTCAAGCTGAAATGGTCAAATTTTGAGTTTGAATGGTCGTTTGTAGAGTTACGGGTAGTTTGGAGAATCAATAGTTGAGATAATGTTTGATCTCGTGATTAATGATCGAGATCCACTATGATAAATTTAAAAATTCATAAGGATTCAGCCATTAGAAAGGTTGATGAGATCAATGACCAAGATTAAATCGGTGGTTGTGAAGGAATCAGATTGATGGTCCAGATCAATTAGGGAAAAGTCTAAAATTTTTCTAAGTGTTAAAGTTCACCAAGAGAAATATTCGATGGTCGATGGAAAGATCGGTCGAAATGAACAAGAGTTTTGGTCGAACAGAAGACATTTGTGACCATCGATGGTCGAAGGGTTGGTGGTCAAAGTTCAGTCGAATCCAATGAAGTATTTTCAATCTCCAACGAACATCGTCGATGGTCGGGGGTCGACCAATTTTAGTGAAATTTTTTAATCAAGCAAGAGAAGTCGTCGATGGTTAGGAATTCACCGAAGTCAGAGAGGTGTCTAGGTTTTCCAAGAGAATTGGGTGATGGTCGATGCAGAAAAGAGGATGATGACAACATCATCCACTTGCCATGCTACGTCAGCCAACAGAAGTGGCCAATGGTCGATGGTCAAATCAGCCAATTTGGGAAAGAATATTCGACAACCATTGGGGATCGTTGATCACCGATGGGTCGATGGTAGAGAATCAGGTGAAGTTGTTTATAGTTCAATTTTCCAATGAAGTTCATTGACGCCCGACGACTTGGTAGGTCGGTTTTGATTTGTGTGCAAGTCGGTCGTCGGGGAGTTGGGCTGATGGTCGACAATCGGGTCGATAGTTTGAGGAAATATTATGTGCACCAAAGGATAACATCAGTATTCATTGGATGATAGAGATTATATCAATTTTCCATATTACTTCTGACCTGAGATCAATGACGCAAGTTGCACGTAGGTAGAATTGTTCCATAGTTTCAAAAAAAAACACGCAAGTTTAGACCCATTTTATTATTTTGGAGATAAATAGAACAAATTACATCGGATTGGGATGAAACATATGGGTTTTTTTTTTAGAGAGGAGGTTTACAAAATATCCAGAGAGGGCCCTTGTCCAATTCTTCTTATATTTGGCAGAAATTGCAAAATAGTGGTTTTTAAAGATCTGGATCCAAATCATTGACAAAAGTCCAAATTAAGCCAAAACTTTTGGGGATAGTCCAAAAAGTATACACATAAATAACCCATGAAGGAACTGAATAAATCCTATAGGTATTGGAATGGGGATACTGAAATAGGCCAAAGTCCACTATTTTGAGCCACTTTTTGGGGATTTTTGAGATTTTCAGAGAAGGGAAAGTGACCCTAGATCACAAAAATAGAAATTTTTATGCGGTCGAATTTTTATATGTTCATCAAGAAAAACAACTTTGGTTTAGTGAATTTTTTTCTGGAAATGCATAAATAGAGAGATAGCTAGTTCTGCTAAAAATTCCAAGTCTGGAAAAAAATAAGAGAAAAAGGACAAAGTTGCAGATTCCAGATTACTATAGTTTTTTAATAGAACATTACATTGAAATTATGAGAGTTGTTATGAATTCCCTGTTTTTATTATTATATATGTCTCATAAAAGAGTTTATCCAGTTCTTGACATATTTTATTTTTCAGTTGATAGAAGTTGGAATTTCAATAAAATTGCACCAATAGAGAAAATGTACAGAAAGTGGTGAAAATGGCTTTTTCAAAAATCCATAACTTTCAACTAAAAGATCGGATTGGGGCATGAGTACAATGATTGGAAATATATTTTAGAGATGAATGAATATATGGAATCATAGTGGGAATTTATGCAATGTGTCCTTCATAAATTGATGAGGAAATAACATGTATTCTAATTAATGAAATGTTTTACAATACACATGGTTTAACAGTAAGTATTACATGCACATTTCTTGCAGAATTAGAGGTACATAAAGAAAATTTAGTTATTATATGAGGACTGTATTTATAGAAGATTCACATGTATCTTACATCCATGAGGAAGAGATCAGAGGTCTGCATGTCAGCATGGGGAGTGTTGAGACAAATTCAAATGGAAGAAGATATAGGCAAGATCCTGTCACTATGAGAAGCTTACATAAGGAAGTGTAGATATAGAGGGACAATAATGAAAATATTATGAAGGCTTGGGAATAGATACTTCATAGGTTAGATATGTTTCATGAGAAATTCAACAAGGATTTTGGCACCAACCAAGCAACTAGTTTTATACAAGTATCAACATCTAGAGACCATATCAAAAGGGATGATCATGGAAATGATAGGAAGTCAAGAAGCATGATTAGGCACCATAATTATCCAATGTAGTACACTATAATAACTCATGCAACCTTAGGACAAGGGAGCATCCCAAGTGTGTGTCCTTTTCGGAGGAAAAAAATAAGGACTAAGGAATACATCTTGCAAGGTGAACTCAGGAAAATCAAGCCACCTGCTTTCAATGTTGAACACTTGAAAGGTGAAGAGGCCGAGGCCTCACTGTTGGAAATGAATAAATATTTCCAGTTGCATGATTACCCCTCTTGGGTAGAAGCTAGAATTGCAACCTACCACTTGCAAGGAAAGGCAACCATGTAGTGGGATAAACTTAAGCAAGCCAAGAACCTTGATGAGAAAAGGATCTCATGGAGGTAGTTCAAAGGATATTTCCAAGAGAAATATTTTCCTGAGCATTACTATGAGAGAAAGATGAAAGAGTTGTTTCAACTCAAGTTGGGAACCATGACAATATAAGAATATGAGAAGCATTTCTTTGAATTGTTGAAGTATGTTGACTTCATCAAGGTTGATAAAGTCAAAATCCAAATGTTTCTAAGTGGGTTACCCTCCTTCTATAGTGACAAGATACAACATGATAATCCCAAGACCCTAAAGGAAACCATAAGGAGAGAAATACACCTTTATGAGAAAAGAAAAAAAAGGAAGTATTCCAAAAGGGCTAGAATGACAAGATGAAAGGGAAAAAGGATCAAAGGCAGAAAGGTTTTAAGCCACCCTTTTTTTAGAAGTAACTCCCAAGCAAATCAGCAAGGCCATGAAACCAAAAATGAGCAAAATATTGTAGATTCATTTGAGAAAAGGCCAAGGAAAGATCATGTTCAATGTTTGGGATGTGAGGGAAATCACTTATATAGGTACTAACCTCACAAAGGACAAAGAATGAGGATTGTCCACAACATTCAGGAGGCTGAAAAAGTGAAATACATGGGAGGTAGCATGCCAAGGACTTATGTAGCCTTGGGTGACAAGAAGACAAAGTATTAATCCCCCATGATTGAAGTGGAAGGTCATATTGACAACCAACCCATAGAAATTTTGATTGATTATGAAGATAACCATAGTTACATAAATGCTAAAATAGTTTAAATATTTCACTTGCAAATAAGTAAGAATAAGAAATATTAGTTAGTTTAGTTAGCCACGTGGGATAAGAGAAAGATCAATGAGTTGGTTAAAGATTGTCAAATAGACATGAATGGACTCAACATGAAGGTAGATGTAAACATCATATCACTGGGTTCATATGATTGTCTAATTGGAATGGATTGGTTGGAAAAACATCATGTTTTCCTAGAATGTTACAACAAGACAGTCACATGTCTTGATGAGGAAGGGAAGCAAGGAAAGATTCAAGGAATTCCAAGGGTTGTAGTTGTTAGAGAGATTTCAACTATACAGTTGAAGAAGAGCTTCAGGAAGGGATGACATATGTTTTCAACCCATATGTAGGGGGAAACCAAAGAAAAAGTGGCAAGCATTGAATACCATCTGGTCTTGAGGGATTTTGAAGATGATTTTAGAGAAATTCCAAGGTTTCCACCAAAGAGAGGCATTGATTTCTCTATTAATTTGGTGCTAGAAGCTTTCCCAGATTATAATACACCTTACGAATTGGGCACACCCAAACCAATAGAGTTGCAGATGTAGATCGAAGAACTTTTGAAAAAGGGGTATATACGCCCAAGTGTATTTCCTTGGGGAGCTCCAATTATTTTTGTGAATAAGAAGGATGGAACCTTAAGGTTGTGTATTGATGTTATGAAGCTTAATGAGGTTACCATAAAGAATAAGTATTTTTTTCCAAGAATTGAGGATTTTTTTTACTAGCTGACAGGTGCAAGAGTATTTTTCGAAGATTGAATTGAGATCAGGCTATCATCAAGTAAGGATAGAGGAAGAATACATGAACAAGACAACATTTAGAAAAATATATGGTAATTATGAATTCACGGTAGTTCCATTTAGGCTATCAAATGCCCCAACGGTTTTTATGTTCCTGATGAATGGACTGTTCAAGGAGTACCTGAACAAGTTTGTGATTTTGTTCTTAGATGATATCCTCATCTACTCTAAATCAGAAGAGGAACATTAGAAACATTTAAGAAGGGTGTTGCAAGTTTGAAGAGAGCATATATTGTATGCTAAGCTAAGTGCATCTTTTATCAAAAGAATATTCACTACTTGGGGCATATAATATCAACAATAGGGATAGAAGTTGATCCTGAGAAGATAGAGGCCATTAGAGGATGTCCAATGCCAAATAATGTGATAGAGATTAGATCATTAATGGGTCTTTCCAGTTATTACCGAATATTCATAAAAGGGTTCTCAAATATTACAAGTCCAATCACTTCCTTGTAAAAGAAGGGAATGAAATTTGAATGGACTTCCAAGTGTGAAGAGAGTTTCGTAAATTTTGACACAATTTTTATCCAAAGACTAATCTAACAAAAAGTGCACCAATCTTGAATATTGTAGATCTAAACAAATATTTTTTTGTGTGCACAAATGCATGGAAGGAAGGACTTGGTGGATTTCTTAGTCAAAGGGACCATGTGGTATGCTATGAGTTCAAAAAATTAAAATAGCATGAGAGGAATTATGCTACACATGACTTGGAGTTAACAGTGATTGTACATGCATTGAAAATGTGGAGGCATTACCTTATGGATAATAAATTCGAACTAAGTACAGACGGTTGTGGTTTGAAGCATTTGTTTGGACAACCAACACTAAATGTTAGGAAAACTAGATGGTTGGAATTTCTGAGTGAATATGACTTCAAAATTAAGCATATAAATGGAAAGGAAAATCAATTGGCAGATGCACTTAGCAAGAGATCTCATGAAGTGCATATTGTAGCCATTAGTATGTATAGAAAAGATCTAAAAGACAAAATCATTGCAGTAGCAAATTTAGTTCATCAGTATGTAAAAATAAAAGAGATATTACAACAAAGTAATTTTTCATTAGAAATTTAATTATTATGAGCTGAAAGAAGACAAAATTATCATGTACAAAGGTAAGGTATATGTGTTGAATTCCAGTGAGATAAAAAATGCAGTTTTGAAGGAGATAAATAATGTGCCATATGTTGGGCACCCAAGATATCATAAGACAATTGCAATATTAAGAAGCCAATATTTGTTGCTAGGAATGAAGAAAAAAGTGGCTAATTATATAGCAACATGCCTAGAATGCCAAAAAGTAAAGATAAAACATAGACACCCAATAGGTTTTGTACAACTATTTCCATTATGAATGGATGTGGGAAGTTGTCATGGTTGATTTTATTACTAAGCTTCCCAGAATAGTGAAGCATCATGATTCCATCATGGTGGTGGTGGACAAATTGGCTAAAGAAGCACATTTTATTCTGGTAAAGGCTACACACAAGACAACAAATATTGCAGATATCAACATGAAGGATGTTGTTAGGCTACATGGGGTACCTAGAGAAATAGTTTTAGATAGAGATCCAAAGTTCACATCTAAATTTGAAAAGGTTTTTTCTATGTCTTTTTAAATCTTAGTACAATGTATCATCCAGATTTAGATGGGAAAACAGAAAGGACTAAGAGGATAATTGAGGACATGCTTAGAATGCATGTGAGGGATCATCCATCAAAGTGGGAAGATTATATTCATTTAGTTGAATTTTTCTACAACAATGGGTATCAAGCCTCATTGAAAATGAGCCCATTTGAAGCATTGTATGGAAGGAAATGTAACATACCAGTGAGTTGGGATAATCCAATAGACAAAGTAGTTGTAGGGCCAAAATTGTTAAAGGAAATGGAAGAGCAAGTGGAAAAGATAACACATAATTTAAAGGCTTCCCAGGATAGGAAGAAAAGTTAGGCATACAAGAACATAATTTTCATAGATTTTAAAGTGAGAGAAAATGTTTTCTTAAAAGTAAAGGAAAAGAGAAGTTTGATAAGATTAGGAAGTTTCTCGAAGTTGGCAGCAAGATATTGTGGGTCTTTTGAAATATTAGAAAAGATGGGATCAGTTGCATACATGTTAGAATTTTCTGCATCCATGAGAGTGCATAATGTATTTCATGTGTCATTTTTAAAGAAATATGTGCATAATCCTAACCACATAATTGATTGGAATGTGATCCAGGTGAAGCATGAAGGGGATTTTCGAGTGGAACCAGTACACATCCTAGACTGGAAAGTCAAGGTGCTTGGGAACAAATCCATAGGGTAGGTAAAGGTTTAATGGACCTAGTATAGTCCTGAAAATGCTACATGGGAGCATGAAGAAAACATGTGGGCAGAATACCCGTAAATTTTTAACATTTTTGAAGAAAACATAATGCAAGACTCTATTTTGAGCAGCTAAAATTATCGAAGGACATCTTAGAGTCCTAGCCAACTGTGTTGGGGACCTTGATAAAATAATGGATCATTCATTGGGTTAGCCTTGATAAACATATGGTACATCCCTTGGGTTATGCATGATAAATAGATCCCTTGGGTTATCCCTGATAAATGAATGGTGCATTCCTTGGGTCGACAAGTTGAGAGGAACAAGATATTATGGTTGGAACTATTGTTGGAGTTGTAAACTTGAAGAATTTTATTTTCTAAGTATTTTGATGTAATTTTCATATATGTAAATCAACATAGAGTGCATTGAGGACAACGTAAAATTGTAGGGGAGGGGGAATGTAACATACCCACTATAATCCCCATTTTAATTAATGCTTATGTGGATATAATGTGTGGCTACTGCCAAAATGATGTAATATGTGAATTTTATTTCAATGCTTTAATTAAAAAAATGTGATGCCAGCTGCTAAGGGGGACATGGACAAGAGATGGGGGTTGAATTAATCAAAAATAGGGGGGATTGTCTAGGATAATGGACAAGAGGGGTCCAAGGGGGAAATATCCATGTATATTAATTTAACCCATTTTCCTAAATTCGCTAATTGTATATGAACCTTCTAATTTTTGATTGATTTTTCCCAAAGCCAATCATTGAATACACGTAAGAGGGTGGGTTTGAGAAATCACATTCCAAATTTATTGGGAACATGGGGGATGAGTACAATAAGCTTGGGGAATAGTGTGAGTAAATAAAGGCAAGCCAAAGAGAGGAAACTTGTATGGGTTGGGACAATAGTTTTTAGTTAGTCAAGTTTATGCACGGGAAGCAAGAAGGGAGAGAATGAAATAGATCTTGAAGATGATGCAGCCATGGAGGGAGAATTCCAAAGAAAGATGGAGAATAATTGGAGAAAATTAGAGATGGAAAAATGAATTCATATTTTCAGGTTTGAAGAGTGAACTCATGTCTGAGTTGCACTAAAAAAACTAGTATTTTATGTTGGTTTGCTGATATTTTTCCTAGAAACAGTTTCCCTTGAGCTCCCAACTAAGATATTCCTAGTTACATGTGCTATAGAGACACTGATAAATGAATTGGATGCCCAAGGGACTTATATCAATGAGGGGGTTTATTCCTTGTGTTGGACAGGTCAAGAGGAAGAAACTTGGTGGAAAATCGAGATAGTTGTAGGAGAATATATATTGGGTTGAGAGTTTTATGAGCTATGAGGGGACTGTGAGAGACCACCCTCTTTTGTGGATTGATAGCATGAGCTTGGAGGTGACTAGATATTGATATTTGGAACAATCAATCACCCCTAAGATAAGGCTAGTAATCCACAAAAAAGGGTGATCTCTCATATTCCACTCACATCTCATAAAACTATCAATCCAATTGATATTCCCCTACAATTATCCTGATTTTCCATCAGCTCTCTTCCTCTTGACCTTCCCAAACCAAGGAATATATCCCCTTCACTGATATTAGTCCCTCAGGCGTCCCATTCATTTATCAAGGTCTCTCTGTCACAAGAAGCTAGGAATCTCTTAGCTGGGAACTCAAGGGAAATTGTTTCTAGGAAAACTATCAGCAAACCAACAAAAAAACTTGTTGTTTTAGTGCAACTCACACAGTAGTTCACTCTTCAGGATTGACAACCTAGCTCTTATGATTTCTAGCTCCAATTTTCTCCAATTACGCTCCACAATTCTCTAGAATTCACCCTCCTTGGATGCATCAGCTTTAAGCTTTGTTTCTTGCTCTCTCCTTACTTCCCATGCACAAACTTGACTAACTAAAAATTGTTGCCCCAACCCATACAAATTTCCTCTCTTTGTCTTTCCTTTCCTGACTCACACTCTTCCCCAAGAATTTATTGACAATGTGTAATTTTAGGGGAGGGGGATGTTAATTTTTCAGACCCCAACCTAGTTTCAGTCTATATTACAACACTATTTCAGCATATAAAAACTTAATAGAAAATAAACTTCAGAACTGAAACATGAGGATTCTGAACATCATTTTCAATGCAGAAATAAAATATCAGCAATATGCAAAACTCAGAAAATATAGACACAAAGATATTCGGTCTAACTTCGACCCTGGAAAAACCCACGAAGGGAAAAC
>JASDQU010710360.1:3405-14132 GCA_032191745.1 Picea mariana
ACCACTAACTTCCTCACTATTATAAAGACATCCGTTTACATGTTTATTTTTTTACTTTTACTTAATCATATTTAAAATTTACTATGATGGCTAGCTGATTGCCACCTCTGAGTGATTAACGTTTCATTTTCTAAAGAGCCCAAATTTATCAGCCACGATTTTTGCTCCAACTATTATTTACTCGGCTGAATTTTCCTGCGTAGAGCTCTTACAGCGTCGATTATTTAATGCACATGGTTCTGCAGTTATTTGATGCCTAGGGCTTGGTTATTTAATGTCCAAGACTCCGTGCGTTCACCAGTCACGAGTGACTTGTAGTTGTGCTAGTTTTAGTTCTTTTATCGTTACTTAAAAAACAATTATTTTTTAATATTTAATAAAATTAAACTTAATTTCATTTATTATTATTATTTTAAAAAATAATTTTTTTTTAATTCTTTTATCATTACTTTAAAAAATTAGTACTTTTTAATATTTAATAAAGTTAAATTAAACTTGATCTTATTTATTGTATTGTATGCATCATTACATTTCTTTTATCATTACCCATAAAATAAAATAGATATTTAATTAATTTTATGATTAAAATATTTTAATAATTATTTAACATATTTTAAAATTAAAGAGGATTTATCTTTTTTTTTTAATTAAATATTTAAAGTAGATTAACAAGTAGTATCTTATAATTGTGTCAATTTATTTTAACTTATTATAACTGAAAATTAAGGAATATTTATATTAACTGGTGATAATTGAAAATTAAGGAATATTTTTTAATTGTGAAACTCAAAATGTTTACTGAGAGGAGACTTAATTTTAAAATCTAGTTAAAATCTAAGTAGAAACTTCTTAGTTCCTTTATAAAAACCCAAGGTGATTCTAAAAAATTATCATATTGTTAAAAAAATTCAATGACACTTCACTGAAGGTTCACAAATTCATACCAAATGTTTATTTGATATATTGCAGAGTGACTTCTTTTTACCAAATATAGTGAGAAGTGGCTAATGTAGTATTAAATCTAAACATGTGAGTGATGCCCTATCATTCTATGTGGAATTTCAAATTTCAAATCAAAGATAAGTAATAGAGTCGATGCCCATTCCACGTGGTATGTTCAATCAAAGAAAAATATTACGATCTCTATTGGACACTTGTCACTTATGTTTAGCATTCTACATGACATTTTAGGATTATCTTTGAGTTTGTACGAATGTTGCAGTATTTTAGAACGTATTTGATTTCTAGTAACTTATAGAGTTTTATTTTACATTTTTTTTCAGTTAAAATTTGTAGCTTATAGAGTTTTATTTTACATATTTTCCAGTTAAAATTATCATAGTGTCTTGTTTGAATTTGAATTTGAAACAAGGATAGTAGCTTAAAGAGTTTTATTTTAATTTTTTTCATGTTAAAATTATCATTAGCAAATATCCATATATTTATGCATAAAGACCAAGTAACTATGCTCATCATATATTTATGCATAAAGACCAAGAAACCATGCTCATCAAGTACAGAAGATGCAACCGCTTCCATGGCTTCCATCCCATTAAACATTTAAAAATAAATAAATCTGAAACCGGAAAAAATAATTAGAAGATATATATAAGACTAACCTCATAGCCAAAAATGATTCAAACAACAACGAATCTGATGAACAGTACGCATATAAAAATCTCCCTCAAATCCTGCCATTACCTACAAAAAATTGATCCGGATGGATGTCGGTGGCCTCCTACCTATTCCATCTAGTTTATTTTGGCAGTTTTTTAGTTGGGCAGTTTTTTTCTAGTTTTCGGGTCCCGAACTTTCAGGGCCATTTTGAGGCCCTAAACAACATTTTTAGGGCTTTCCATAGCCACATTGTAAGTTTTAGCCAAAGTGTAACAACAACATGTGTAGTCCTCAGATAGACCTTTCCAATGGGCTATCGTGCACCTAAAATGAAGATCGTATGCAAAAGTTATGACCTCGGGAAGTTGATGTATTAACTTACCCCAACGGGGCCCACATGAATTTTGGCACGTCATCTCCTAGGGTTAGGTTTTTGGATGTCTAGGGTTTTGGAATTCCTATTTATTATAAAAATAATTGGAGAGCCTCATTGTAACCATCTTCTTGCGAATAAGTGCAACCATCACATCTCTTCTCAGAGATAAGCCACCACCATTCTAGCAAGCTTGTTCTCAGTCTGCATTTTACAGTTTCAACATATTTCCTTATTGAATAGAAGCCAGTTTTATTGTATCTCTATTATTGTTCCTTGTGTTTATATGTTAAGAATAATAAAAATCTGTATTCATTTCATTCTGCTCATAAAATCCAGATCAGTGGTATAAAAGCGGTCTGCTCCTTGTCGTTCTTAATGCATGTCTCCGATGAGGTCAGGGTACAAAGAATTGGTCCTCGAGCTTGTTTGTCTTAAGGACAAAATCTCTTTCACGCCCAAGCGACCTCTCATGGAAAGAGAAAATAAAGATGACGGGACGTGAGATCCCTTCAAAATGTTGCTCAAGGAAGCCCTCCGCAACAAAGGAACGATATGATGGATAGTTTTGCGCAAATCCTTCGGCGACTACCAACAGGAGACGTATCTTCCTTGAGCAAATGCGCCACCCCCTTCAAGGTACAAATCAACTTTGATATTTCTATATTTGAAGGTCAGATAGATGCAGATGTTGTAGATGGATTGTTGAATATGCTAGAAGGGTATTTTTATGTCCATAACATTACGAACAGAGAAAAGATTACTTTTGCGCTCCTCAAAGTTGTTCCCCATGTCAAAGATTGGTGGGAGAATTTATTTGAGAAAAATGAAACAGAGGAACCCTCATTATTTACAGTCACAGTCACTTGGGAGTCCTTCAAGGATGTTATTAAGGAACAATACTACCATGTCGGAAGTTATGGCGACCTGTATAAAAAATGGACCACACTACAGCAGGAAAGAGACCAAGTAGTGCCAGAGTTCACAAATATCTTCCATACCTTGCGCACCAAGCTAGGTATCAAAGATTTTGAGCGACATTTGGTGCTCAAGTATCGTAGTGATTTGCATAGATACATCCAGGATGAAATGGAGTTTTTGGACATCTCATGCTTGGGCACGACCTATCGATATGCTGTCAAAATTGAGCATAAGCTTAAATAAAAGACGCGGAAATTTGGGCCTAGGAACCCTTCACAACAAAAGAAAGGAAACAGAAGTTCCAACCCATAGAAAAAAGGACAAATCAAATATGGACACCCTCAAGACAACCAGTCTAGGCCACAAGCAAAGAAGGACACTGGTAAGATGAAGAAATATACTGGGAAGTGGTGTGACTTCCATAAAATTCCCTAGCATAACACTGTTGATTGCCACTCAAAGTGGTCGTTGGTGGCTGAGGTGAAAGCCTATGAATTAGATGTGGGTTATGACTCTGAGTCAGAACCAGAAAGGGGGAGACAGATCATTGACGCAGAACCCAGTGCCACTGTTGTTACCACCAATATCCAACCCGGGGAACCAAATGAGCCAAAGGAAGGCGAGCGCCTCTTTCATTCACAGATGTGGGTGAAAGGCACCCCGCTACACTTCATCGTTGATAGCGGTAGCCAGAAGAACCTCATCTCAGCACAGGTCCTCAAACGGCTAGCCCTTCCGACAACATCACACACACAACCCTACACCATTGGATGGCTTTGCCAAGGAAGCGATCTCCATGTTAGCCAACAATGTTGCCTGTCATATGACATCAAGCCCTTCAAAGATGAGGTATTGTGTGTTTCTCCTCTCGAAGTTTGTGATGTTCTTTTGGGCCAAACTTATTTATGGAAACTTCATGATGTATATAAGTCTAGGCCTCACAGTGTTATTATTAATTTGGACAGGAAATTGTACAGGATACCCGAGGCATTGCCACCTAGTGTTATTTCCTTGATCTCTGCCAAGAAATGGAGAAAGGTCATCTCTCAGACCTGGAAGTTTGTCTTCTTCATGATTCCCTCTCAAAGTGAGAAAAATATTGCAGCCACATCTAGGGCCTCCGCAGTTGACCTTTCTACACAACATAAGCAAGTGGATAAGGTCATGAAAGAATACAAAGATATATTCTCCTCACCTATCAGGGTACCTCTACACTGTCAGGTCAAGCATCCCATCGATCTGATCCCTTCCACACCGCTACCCAATGGGTCAGTCTACTGCTTCTCTCTGTTAGATAATGAGGAGATCAAGCGATAGATCCAAGAAATTCTCCACAAGGGGCACATCCATCCCAACTCATCGCCTTGTGGGAGACCAATCATGTTTGTGCAGAAAAAAGATGGGATCTGGTGACTCTGCATTGATTATCAGACCCTAAATAAAATCACAGTCAAGAACCAATACCCGATTCCCCGAATCGAATATCTCCTTGATCAACTCAAGGGGCCCAAATAATTCAGTAAGATTGATTTGAAGTCTCGCTACCACCAGGTCTGAATAGAACAGATAGATGTATGAAAGACCACCTTCAAGTCAAAAGAAGGTCTTTTTGAATGGTTGGTCATGCCCTTTGGTTTGATAAATTCTCTAGCAACTTTCATGAGGATGATGGACGATATCCTGCGACCTTTCACCGACACTTTTGTAGTGGTGTATATGGATGAAATCCTCATCTACAACAAAACTTGGGCAGAACACTTGCAACATATTCAACAGGTTTTGCACACCTTGCGGCAACACAAGCTATATGCCAACTTGGAAAAATGATCCTTCGGCATGGACAGGGTCCAATACCTAGGTTACATCATTGATCAGCATGGTGTGCATGTGGATCCATCCAAGATCTAGGTCATTCGTGACTGGCCAGCCCCAACCACACTCACTAAGATTCTGAGCTTCTTAGGCCTTGCCAATTTCTATCGCAGGTTCGTGTTGGGATTCTCCCATATTGCATGGCCCCTCAACTAAGTAACCAGGGGTGGTGGTAAGGAAAAATTTGTGTGGGGCCTATCCCAACAACAAGCGTTCAATGATTTGAAGCAACACTTGTGCTCAGCCCCAATACTTTCATTATCGGACCTGCAACAACCCTTTGAGATTGAAACATATGCTCTAGACTATGTTGTGGGTGCGGTCCTCACTCAGCATGGCCACCCCGTGGCCTATCATAGTGATACACTATCATATGTCATTCGTAAGTACCCTACTTACGACAAAGAAATGTACTCCATTGTGTAAGCTTGCCCCTAGTGGAGGCATTACATTCTTGGGAAGGATACAGTCATCCACACAGATCATAAGCCATTGTAGTTCATGCAGACACAAGGAAAATTGCATAATGACCTCCATAAGAAGTGGTCCACATACTTGCAGAAATTCCACCTCAACATCAAGTATAAAACAAGAAGTACCAACCAAGTTGTTGATTTCCTCAACCGACCTCCAGTCCCAGCACTCACCACGGTGCTAGACTCTTGGGGCCATGAGACCTCCATATGGCACCACCTCTATGGGACAGACCCTAACTTCGCCACCACCTACCAAATGTTGGGCGCAAACTGAGTTGTTAATAATTTACATATTAAGGACAGGTTGTTGTGCCATCTGGTCCATCTCTATGTTCCATCAAGAGAGCGAGAAAAGATGATTTGGGAAGCCTGCTACAATCGGGTGGCAGGAGACTTTGGCGTCGAAAAGATAGTGGCAGTGTTGCATCAACATTTATGTTGGCCAAAACTTCAATAGGATGTTAACAAGTATATTGGGTCTTGCACTGCTTGCACTATTTCCAAACCGACCATTAAGAAACAAGGTCTGTACACCCCACTTCCTACTCCTGACAGGCCATGGGAATCCATATAAATGGACTACATGTCAGTCCTTCCGTCCACCAAGAGGGGAAATAACTATGTTTTTTTGGTTGTTGATCGCTTTTCCAAGATGGTTATTCTGGTCGCCTGCAAGAAGAAAATCACAATGGAGGTCACTGCCAAGCTCTTCTTTGAATGAGTATGGTACATTTTGGAATCCTAAAAACCATTGTCTCAGATCAGGATAGTCAGTTCCTCAACACATTCTGGTCGTGCCTTCGGTCACTACTGGACACCATGCTCACCAAATCCACTGCCTTCCACCCCTAGACAGATGGCCAAACCGAGGTTGTCAATCAGATAATCGTGCATATCCTGTGCATGTACAATTCCAAGCACCCCCACACATGGGATGAGAATCTTCCCTATGTTCAACATAGATACAACTGAGCCCTACATAGCTCAACCGACCACAACCCCTTTTAGGTGGGGTTGGGATTCCAACCATTGGGTACCATGGTCGCACTACCCCTTATGGCCACCCCGAATGACTCATAAACTGCTCCAATTGAAGCTAACAAAGCCACCTGGTTCATTTATCTAATCTAGCACATTTGCCAACAGGTTCATGACATTTTACAGAAGTCCAATGCCAAGTACAAGCAGTGCCATGATCAACATCGGGTGCCACATAAGTTTCAGGTGGGAGACAAAGTTTGGTTTCACTTGCAGAAGGAACTCATTATAGGGCCCCATCGAAAGCTTCGCCCACTCCGTTATGGACCTTACATCATCACCAAGGCTGTGGGTGATAATTCTTTTGAGGTCAACATTCCCCCTTTCCTTGGTTTGCACCCAGTGTTCAACATGGATCTCCTTCAGCCATATTTCCCACCATTATTGGACACCTTAGAGAATGCAGAAAAATTTACACCAATAGAGATCAAACCTGACTGCATGCAACAGGAATCCAGTGATCAGATTGTGGAAACACAGGTCAAGGGAACTCTCCAGCAGAGGATCTAGATTTATCGAGTTGTCAAAGTAGGGCATCTCCTGCAGTAAGGCAAGTGGCTCACTAGGGGCCAAATTCAATAAAAATTTCCTCATCTGATGGGGGAACTCAACGCAATGGATACCATTTCATCCTAAGGGGGGAGGATTGATACAGATGGATTTCGGTGGCCTCCCAACTATTCCAACTAGCTCATTTTGGCAGTTTTTTTCTAGTTTTTAGGTCTCGAACTTTCGTGGCCATTTTGAGGCCCTAAACAACGTTTTTAGGTCTCTCCACAGTCACACTGCAGGCCTTATCCAAATAGTGGTGGCAACATGTGTAGTCCTTGGATAGACCTTTCCAACAGGCTATCGTGCGCATAAAACAGAGATTGTATGAAAAAGTTATGACCCTGAGAAGTTGATGTACTAACTTACCCCAACGGGGCCCACATGACTTTTGGCGCTTCATCTCCTAGGGTTAGGTTTTTTGATGTCTAGGGTTTTGGCATTTCTGTTTATTGTCAAAAGTCTTGGAGAGCCTCATTGTAACCATCTTCTTGCGAATGAGCGTAGTCGTCACATCTCTTCTCAAAGATAAGCCACCACCATTCTAACAATCTTGTTTTCAGTCTGCATTTTACAGTTTAAACTTATTTCCTTATTGAATAGAAGCCAGTTTTATTGTATCTTTGTTATTTTTCCTTGTGTTTTTGTGTTAAGAATAATAATAATCTGTATTCATTTCGTTCTGCTCATAAAATCTGGATCAAATATAAAACAAAAAATCACTTCAATGGGTGTCAAAATTACAACAATCTCTACCATGAAAAAGACAGCTAAAATCCATGATAGGCATCATCAGATATCAATATTGCATATTAACTCAACAACTAGTGAGAGGATTGTTGAACCTTCTATGAAGAATTTTGAATCCCGACAAATCAAAATCAATGCAACGAAAAACACCCAAATCATCACCGAGTGCTTGTTAAGCATTACAGAAGTTGCACTCTATCATGCATATGGTGTGTCTATGAGAAGACTGTGTCTATGAGAAGATTGTGTCTATGAGAAGATTGTGTCTATCAGAGATTCTTCAATTTTTCAATCATCACCAAGTGCATGTTAAGCGTTGCAGCAGTTGCACATCGTCACGCATAAGGTGTGTCTATGAGAAGGTTGTGTCAATGAGAAATATTATATTAGGCACTGTAGAATGCACCTCACCTTAAGATGGTGTAGTAGATGCAATACTACAATGTGTAGAAAGTGATGCATGACGATGAAGAAGAGGTGAGATTGGAGAACTAAGCATCTCAAACTGTTAGAGTTAATATGTCAGACTGTTAGACTGATTTAAAGAAACAAGTTAGCAGTGTCAGAGTTAATATGTCAAACTGCTAGACTGATTTAAAGAAACAAGTTAGCAGTGATGATGAAGAGCAGTGATATCTAGAACTAATCATGTCAGACTATCAAATTTAATATGTTCCCTAATGTTATAGCAAGATTTGCCTCCCCTATGCAAACTTGTGCAGAAGGCCTTTTTCCATTTCCCTATGCAGACTTGAAGTCCCTTTTTTCAAATCCCAGAGCTAAAAACATTATTTTTCAACATATATGCTCCCTACCTATTGTACAACATGTGTATACACAGGTTGCACCACTACAGCCTGCGTACATCAGGTTTTGTGCCCAAAATTAAAAAATGGTGTCAGGGTTCCATGTCACGTCACGAGATCCATGATCCTTGACATTCCATATACTGGAAACGTTCTGAATCGACCCTTCAGTTCCACTTGAAGGCTACAAATGGGCCAAATTCGAGCTATGGAAAAGAGTAGAAGAATTCAACTTGGAGAGCAAAGTTACTATGGAGAAATTATTCACTTCATATTGAGTCTACATCCCTTTGTCCTTTTAATTCTAAACACATTTTTTAGCCCCCAAGCTCTTCCCAACTTGATTGAGAACCTCATTGTCTCTCTTATATGAGCTTGCCTTTGGTGGAGGATTGAAGTGGTAGAGGCCCAACTGAAAGGGACTTAGTTTCTAAGTTATGAACTGTGCCGACACAGAAGTTTGTAATTCATTCACTTCTGCTGATTACATTTTAATAGAAATACTCTTTTCTTGTCCAATTAATATCTTGAAAATATTTATATTGTTATTCCATGGGTGTATTTGTTATGAATGTTGATGGATTATTCTATTGAATGTGCTAAGATTATATATTTTCACCATATGCTTGCGTTTCTTGGTTGTTGAAGACAAGTTGTTGTAGGTGTATTGCTTTGAGTCAAGTTCTCAACGGTGGACTTCATCGAACGTCTGGACGAGGTAGGCCTTTTATCTTGTCTTACTAGCATATTTGTTTATATAACATGCCTGAGATTATATTTGATTTATGCAGTCATTTTCCTCTGTTGTGGTTTACCCCTAGCCATAGAGAGATTTTCCCCGTAACAGAATTGGTGACCATATTGGGATAAAATATTCTTTTTCGGGGTTTGGAGTGTTTTTCTCCTCAGATTACTCTCGTTTATATTGATTTTCTTTTCATATGACTTCTTGACATCCTCTGTTAATTCCAAGTATGAGTTTCTTAGCCTTATCCTTAGTCTGGTTGTGTTTTAACACATATACGCGGGTTTTTACTTGACAGTCATGTACATATGCATGTTGCCCTTCTGCAAGAGGCATATATACACGCTTTTCCCTTGAACAATCGCTTACATCACCCTTTGTTTCTTGGTTGTTTGGTTTGATGGTTGTTGGATAGGTTTTGAGGGTTGTTGAGTCTTTTTGGGTCTCTGTTACAACTGTTAAGTGTACGTGGAATGATAGGAAACCTTTCTTTGGTTGAATTTTTGGGTGGTGCCTTTCTCATCATCTTTTTCATTTGATTGTCCTTACATATTGGGCTGGGTGTTTTCTCCTTGATATCCTACTTGGTTTGTCTCTGTTTACATACAGTAGAGTTTTTATATCAAGTTGTTGTTCAGTCCTTGCATTTTCATTCTTTTATATTGAAAATACAAAAATATTAGGCATTTTACATTGTTGGCATTTGATCTTTTGAGTCCTTATCATTGATCTTAGTACATGTAAAGAAAGATTTCATTTTATTTGGAATTGCAAAACTAAATTGAGAATTGCATCTTGAAAACCATATCATTTATTGGGAATTGAAGTTAGGACTTTGCATTGTATTGATGTTCATTTATTTTACTTGATGAGTCATAACATCACTAGTTTCACGACCACACATTTTTTAGTAAGAAAGGCCACTAAAAGCAACGCTATAATTTAAAATTGATTAGTAATGATTTTATTTTTCTAGGGTGCACAAACTAGCTTAGGATTTGGAGCCTTGGAATAGGCTTTTGTGAGTAAACTTCTCCAAGGCTATTAAATCAACACATGTGTCTGACTAAGGGAGTGGTGAAATCCATTGTATAATTGGTGACTTCAGGAGGCTCTGCTTACACCGAAGTTAATAATGAGGTCGCGTGAGGTTGGTTGAGGGGATATCTGATCCAGTATGGATCCAGGAACCAAAATGGATCCAGGAAGGCCTAAAAATCAAAAGTGATCAGAATGGCTTCAAAACGTACATGTGCATAGGTCTCGTTGATACAAACCCAACACAAATTTAATAGGCTCAAACGAACACCGTATGCAAAATATATCGCGGTCTGTTCATTTTTTCAAACATGTAAAAAAAAAAACTGATTGTACAGTTCGTACAATGCTGACGTGTCAGTTGACTATACAGTCCATACGACCATACAATGACATGGTAGGTACAGTGGCCCTGAATGGGAAATTTCAGGTGGACGAATCCAAGTTTGACACTTGGCATGTTTGTGGGCAAGTGTGATGGTGCCACATGGCACCCCTCCATTAGTCGTAGTTTGTGAAAAAATGTATGAACTCCCAGGGAG
>JASDQU010710360.1:14182-24346 GCA_032191745.1 Picea mariana
TACAGTGGCCCTGAATGGGAAATTTCAGGTGGACGAATCCAAGTTTGACACTTGGCATGTTTGTGGGCAAGTGTGATGGTGCCACATGGCACCCCTCCATTAGTCGTAGTTTGTGAAAAAATGTATGAACTCCCAGGGAGTCGAACATGTGACCTTTGGTCCGAGCGGCGAGCGACTTGGCTGGACTGGGATTGAAAAGGTGTACATTGACTTAGTTGGCTCAGATTTAGGTTCGGGATGACAAACCTAGTGGTTCAGTCTACAAATTGATAAAAACCTCCATTTTTCTGAATACCCGTCTATATCTTTGTCTTTGATGTTATTTTTCTATAGGATAAACAATTCAGTTGTTGACGCAACTATAGACATAGATCGAGTTGGCTATGTAGATTTCAAATATATATATATATATATATATATATATATATATATATATATATATATATATATATATATATATATATATATATTGTTTACTATTTTTAATCTATTTTTGTCTTCAACTATATAAAAATCCTAGAATACATACCTCTCTTATTTATGCTATAAATTTTTCTCGGCTTAACCATTTCTCAAATGAGTTATATGCGGAACTAGAGGAAATAAATACCTAGGATATAAAAAAAATTAAANTGTCTTCACCTATATCAAAATCCTAGAATACATACCTCTCTTATTTATGCTATAACTTTTTATCGGCTTAACCATTTCTCAAATGAGTTATATGCAGAACTAGAGGAAATAAATACCTAGAATATAAAAAAAATTAAAATTGTTTTGATCATGTTAAGACCCTCTTAGTTTGCACGAACAAAAGACATAATTTCAGACATATGTTGACTTTGATAA
This sequence comes from Picea mariana, assembly GCA_032191745.1. Classification (NCBI taxonomy): domain Eukaryota; kingdom Viridiplantae; phylum Streptophyta; class Pinopsida; order Pinales; family Pinaceae; genus Picea; species Picea mariana. Next base: position 15,032 of record JASDQU010710360.1, read on the forward strand.
TTTAAAAAAATATATAAAATTAATATTAAAAATTTCCAAAAAATACACGGCACAATAAAAAACGAGTTCTCTACAAGAATTCAAGTTTTGGGAATGAAATTTCATTGTTAAGATACTCAACACCTGCACGAACAAAAACATATACCTTATATTTTGTTGGAAAAATAAGATACCACAATTACAAAAAAACAAATTTGACCTAGTTATTTACAATGTCTATGAATAAAAGTTGTATATTTGGAAAGCTAATTCAATTTCCTATGTTTCATCTTCTTACACCATATTCAAATTCATTGTAAAAGTACCTTGAATAATTCCTCCAAGTTAACAGATTGATTTTTTTCCAGGTTTGCATTAACACTAATGCGCCATGAGATACCAACATTAGCTTGCACTCACCCTTATATGTACATATATTTTGGGATTGATTGGGTGTAAGGTACTGGATCTATTAAAATATATGAAAACTAAAATATTGTAGAGAATAAAAACGAAACAACACAATAGATGAAACCACAACACAAAAATTATACCTTTATCGATAGGAAACAATGTTCACTTGCCTCTTCGAGGGGGAAACCTCTAGCAGAATAAATCTCTATTACAATAATTCTCAAGAAAATACTTCTCATACCCTATACTCCTATTTATACTAAATCTATCTATCCAAAAGAAGAATCCAGAGGAAGATCCTTCTAGAAGCAAAAGCTTCTATTAGGTCTTCTTACATTTGAATTATTCTTCCTTATTTCTAGGCCTTATTAATATTGTCCTTTATTACATGGAATTATATTATTCTACCTATGAGATGGGTTAGGGAGGTTAGGTCCCTAGAATTCCCTCCCCCTTGAAGAACAACCTTGTCCTCAAGGCTTAAGGTGAGGAAATTGTTGTAGAATGGTGGCCGAATCTCAGGTGGCATCTTCTGGAGTTGTATCTTTCCATTGGACTAGCACTTCCTTGATGGTGCGTTGACAGAGATGATGCTCTCGTTGGTCCAAGACTGATTTTTGCTGCAACCAGATGGAACCTTATTCATCCAACTCATGGAGACTGGTTTGACTTTGGCACTTAGTTGCAATCACCTTCTTTAAGCAGGAGACATAAAAAACAGGATGGAGCTTTGACTGACTAGGTAGAGCTAACTGGTAGGCCATTGATCCCACTCACTTGAGCATAGTATAAGGACCATAAAATTTGGGAGAAAGTTTTTGACAATGTTCAGCTTTGAGTGAAGTATGCTTATAAGGTTGTGGTCGAAGAAACACACTATCCCCTTTAGTAAATTGTCGTTCGGAATGACCCTGATCTTCTTGTTGATTCATGTGATTCTGAGCCATAACCAAATTATCTTTTGAGGGCACAAAGAATAGCCTCTCGGACTATAATATTTTTTTCAACCTCTTGAACCTTCTAAACCCCTGGCAGGTATGAGAGAAAATATGGTGGATTTTGGCCATATATTACTTCAAAATGAGTTATGTGAGTAGCTGTATGGTAAGATGTGTTATACCACCATTCAGCTAGGGTTAACCACTAAGCCCACCGATTTTTCCTCTCATATGAAAAACACCTCAAATATGTTTCCAAACACTTGTTGACAACTTCAATCTGTCCATCCATCTGGGGGTGATAGGCGGTGTTGAGATGCAGTAGGGTGCCTTGTAGCTTGAATAATTCTTGCCAAAAATTGCTAGTGAAAGTGGGATCTCCGTCAGAGATAACAGAATTAGGCATGCCATGAAGCTTGAAGATATTATCCATGAAGATTTGAGCCACTATGGATGCGGTGAATGGGTGTTGAAGAGCACAAAAATGAGAATATTTGGAAAGACTATCGATGACTAACTTATTTTTTGATTTAAGTAAGCCAACAATGAAATCCATAGAAATATCTCGCTAAATAGCAGGGGGGTCGAAAGCGGTTGGAGTGTTCCCGGAGCTTTGATTGTTTCTCCCTTGTTGCGTTGATATACCTTACATTCAACCACAAAGGTGAGGACATCCTGTTTCATACCATACCAGAAAAAATAACGTTTGACCCGTTCATAGGTTTTGGTAAACCTTGAATGCCCAGTTCTGGGTGAAGCATGCAATTCAGAAAGCACCATGGATTTAAGTTGTGATTGCTTGCATAAATACAAATGGCCTTTGTAGTGAAGCTCTTCATTGTGCCAAGACTACCCTAGAGACGTTGGAGAATTGTGTTGCAATTGGTGGATCATGCTAGAATTTTTGGGGTCTTGTAGCCATTCCTGACGAACAACTTGGAGTCAATTTGGTACAATGAAGGAGAGGGAGAAAAGGGACTCGTCTTCTTCATATTTCTAGAAAAGAGCGTCCACAACTACATTTTCCTCTCCCTTCTTGTAAATGATCTCATAATCATATCCAAATATCTTGGTCACCCATTTTTGTTGCTTCGGTGATGAAATTCATTGTTCCAAAAACTACTCGAGACTTTGATGATCAGTTTTTATTTGGAAGCGTTGACCCAATAAATAAGGATGTCAGAGATCCACAACATAAAAAATAGTTAACATTTCCTTTTCATAAATGGATTGGCCCAAATGTATCTCTGAAAGTTGTTTGATAGTGAAGGCCAAAGGCCTACCATCTTGCATGAGGACGGCCCCAATTCCTTTCTCGGAAGCATCACATTCCAATATGAACATCCTTGTGAATTCTAGAAGTGCTAGGATAGGGGTCGAGCACATAGCATCTTTCAAGGATTGGAAGGAGTGATTTGCAGTTGGAGTCCAAGTGAAAGCATTATTTTTAAAGAGAGAAGTGAGAGGAGCTGCAATTATGCCATAATTCCGATTTTTTTTTTGATAATAGCCCGTTAAACTTAGAAAACCACGCAAGATCTTAATATTTTTAGGGCGAGGCCAATCATGCATAACTTCAATTTTCTTAGGATCCACCCAGACACTATCCTTTCCTACAATATGACCCAAGTATTCCACTTATGAGGCTCCAAAGGTTCATTTAGATTGTTTTTTAAAGAGAGATGGAGAACTTGATTCACATGGGAGAGATGGGATGCCAAATTTTTACTACAGATGAGAATATCATCAAAGAAAACTAAGACAAAATGACGAAAGACATGATTCATAAGACTTTGGAAAGTGGAGGGAGCATTACAAAATCCAAAGGGCATTACCAAGAACTCATAATGGCCCTCATGAGTTCGAAATGTAATCTTGGGAATGTCTTCTTATTTCATATGGATCCGGTGGTAGCCATAACATAGATCAAGTTTTGTGAAGTACCGAGCACCACTCAATTCATCCAATAGGTCATCAATCAAAGGAATGGGGAATTTTTCTTTGATTATGAGTTTGTTAAGGGCGAGAAAATCAGGACACATGCACCAATTACCTTCTTTCTTGAGTACCATGACCACAGGGGAATAATAGGGGATGGTACTAGGATGGACAAACCCGCTTCTAGCAATTCGTGAACAATTTTCTCAATTTCATTCTTCTGGGCAAAGGGATGATGATAAGGGCGAACAATGGGAGGAAAATTTCCCGGTATGAGAGGGATGGAATGATCATGGACCCCACGGGAAGGGGGAAGTTCTTTGGGAGTGGTAAAAACAAATTGGTGGCGGGAGAGGATAGATTGGAGGTCGGGATGCATAGAAGGTGTCTCAACAACATGAATGGAGTGGAGTTTCTCAATAATGCTATAATGACCTTTTTTGAGGAGATTTTCCATGCGATGGGAACTAATGATCTCACGGGATCCTGCCGTGATGCATTGGAACTTATATTGTTGTCCCTCCTGTTGGAATTGCATGTTTGAGTCCTTAAAATCCATGAGAATGGGGATGAGAGTGCATAACCATTCGACACCGAGAAAAATTTCACAACCACCTATGTAGATAGCAAACATATGGGATTTCAGTTGATATTGACCAATTTGGAGCCACACATTTTCACATTGTCCCCCATATTTCATGGAACCTCCATTGGCAATCATGATTTGAAAATTATTGATGACACAGATGTAACAATTGACTTCTTGGGCAATGCGACGATCAGTAAAATTATGGGTGCTACCACTGTCCACAAGGATGATGAATTTCATATTTTTGATGTAACCAATTAATTTGAGAGTTTGGGGAGAAGAGAAGCGAGTGAGGGCATTAAGTGAAATCACCGGGTCAACATCTGGTGGATTAGAGGGTGGTGTCAGATCGTATGGCGATGGTAGTTCATCCACGGGTGAAAAAACGACCTCCTCTTCAGAAATATCCTTAGTCACGACCATAAAAATATTTTGTTCCTTACACTTGTGCCCTGGAAAATATTTTTCATCACAATTATAACAAAGACCCTTGAGTTGACATTCAACCATTTTGGCCATGGTTAATTTCTAGATCTTGAGGGGAGTTGCATGAGGGGCAGAAGTGGTGGGTTTAGGGTAAGGAGGAAAGGATGATTTGTGGATCTGGGAGGAGACAGTATGTTGTGATTCCTTGGCTCGTTGAGTAGCTTCCAACCAACCAAGTCTGGGTTATGCCATAAGAACATGGGAACAAATTTCATCTTTTAGGCCACTTATAAAGAATTCCTTGAAGAAAGCATATGACATGCCCTCTGTTATGAAATACAAGTTCTCAAATGCGGTGATAAAGTCTTCTACTATCCCAAACTGCTTCAACTTGTTCAAACGGAATAAATGGTGTGTGTTAGAGTCAAAGCGGTCATAAAGATCTGCCACAAACTATGTCCAAGAAACATACCCTTGGTGGGCCTTTTTTTTCTATTGTCACCATTTCTAGCGTTCTGGATCCAGATGTAAGATACCATAAGGAAGCTTGGATAAATCATCAGTAATGCCATGCAAAGAGAAGTAATGTTCCATTTTGGTGACTGAGCCTGTGGGATCCGAGCCATCAAATTTGTTCACCGCAATTCTGGGAGGGTGGAGGTCTCAAGAAAAGTGGGTAGTACGAGGACCTTGGTAATGGGAAGAGTCATGGTCATCCTGATAGGATGGTTGTTCAGAAGAGGAAGGGTTCGAGGAACATCCCATGAAGTTGTCAAGTGTGGATTTGATGTCTTTGAGGTCTTTGATGTGGGCACATTTGTTCTGGAGAGTTTGACCAACAAAATTGAGTGAGATAAGGTTGGAATTGATATTCTTGATGTCCTCCTTGTTTTGGAGGTTGTCAACAATCAATCTATTGATTTCTTGGGCTCGGGTGGTGGCCATTTGGAAAAATGGGCACACAAATGGGATAGGGGAGACACAGGGGGTTGGGAGGGGTGGATGGGACCACTGAGAATAAGGGTGTCAAATGATAGGTACCACTACAATCAAGGAAAAAAGGGGAATCCAATGGGATAGGAGCCAAATAAGGGCACCAAAAATGGGGTCGGGTCCACAAAAAAACTTGTGTTAAAAATGATAGGTACCACTAGAATCTGGGCAAAGAGAGGAACCCAATGGGATAGTTCCCATATAAGTGTGTCGGTGGGACCACTATATATATATATATATATATATATATAACTCATGTGGAGTTATACTCCGATCTGAAGAATAATGCAGTGTTGAAATGCCCAAATTCTTAATAGGAAGAAATGTGTAGTAATTTCACAACCAGAATGCAGGAGGTAAGGTTGCATGACAATAGGTATTTTGTGTTTTGTTTCTGTTTCCTTCCCAAGGGTTAAGGTATTAAGGGTTTCTACAGACAAGGATTTTCCATGTGCTATAGCTCTCTGATATATGTGTGGGGTCCAATAATAGTACTTGGCCCAATATCTCAGGGCAACAACTAAGGAGGATAGACCGTTCCCTTATTCATACTACCCGACTACCCAAGTACTAGAGAGTATCTTCCTAGGTGTTGTTCTCAGTGGCACTATAGCAGTCAAGTGACCGATCGGTTTATCTACGGAGGGCTTCAGGAGATCTAGGTCGATCCATATAAAGGTGTTGTCTGATGCGCTACCACTCGAAGGGGTACCAATAGGGGTTACAAGGGTGGCCAACAATGTGCACTTGAGTACCACTTGTAGTTCCCGCATGTATTCTTCCCCGACTATGGATTTATGCATTGATCGATAGATCTTTGTATCTTTAAGACACTAGAATACATCTCTACCCTGAAAAAAATAACCTACAATTTTCTACCATGGAAAGTGCTCTAATACCACTTGTAAGGTATCAGATCTATTAAAATAGCTGAAAACATAAATATTGCAGAGAATAACAGCGGAACAACAAAATATATGAAACCACAACACCAAAATTATACCTTTATTGATAGGAAACAATGTTCACTTGCCTCTTCGAGGGGGAAATCTCCAGCAGAATAGAGCTCTATTACAATAGTTCTCAAGACAAAACTTCTCATACCCTCTACTCTTATTTATACTAAATCTATCTATCCAAAAGAAGAATCTAGAGGAAGATCCTTCTAGAAGCAAAATATTCTATTAGGTCTTCTTTCATTTGACTTATCTTACTTATTGCTAGGCCTTATTAATATTGGCCTTTATTACATGTAATTATATTATTCTACCTAACATTGGGGGGTTGTGTTTGGGTTCAAATCAAACTTTTTCTCCATACTAGTAGAATAAAAAGTGCATTTAAATAATAACAAAAGAATTTTACAAATTATGTATATTTATATAATTTAACAAACATACAAAATGAGATTTAGTACAAAACCTACATGGAAAGAATAACTTCTCTATCCAAAACATCGAGCTCCAATGATGCCAACCTCCCTTCTACTTGTTCTTTCCAAGTATGGATCTAAATGTTGATGTTTGGAAAACATCAGGAGGACATTCTCCTAGATTAATAACTAATAATATAATAAGTAATAAGAATAATAATAAATAATTATTTATTATCCAAGGGACACATCCTTTCATGGATGGTCACCATATGTTCTCTATATATGGAACACTCATCATTGTAATAATATATTGAATCTTACATATTCATTCTCATATGAAAAATCAACATGGTATCATAGCTGGACTGGGCTTGAATCCCTCATGGGAGGGCCCAAGAAAATGAGAGTGGATTATTGTACTGTAAATTTGCTACTGCATGGTTGTAAGAGACATATGGTGAAGGGTAATGCTTGTTATTGCATTCCATACATTGTTGTTTCACAGTTCCTTCGTGGACCTGCGAAGGAGGAGTGTGGAGGTTTACATGGTATCATATCTTTGCTGCCACAACAGGATCCAAATCTGTATGCCTCAGCTTCGAAGGTATTGGTCGGCCTTAGGATCGACAAGGACGAGGTGAGGAAAATATTAATCATCCCAGAGTATCTAAAAATTTCCATGGTGGAAGTTGTGAGGAACGATGAAGTTGTTTTCGATGAAGATGAACATTGTTGGGACGACACCAACACTGCGCTGAAATATACAATTATTGTATTTGTTAATTCAAAGAGAATAGGACATAGAGGCCCTACGTTGAAGGCTCAGCTTCAGAAATTATTAGCGAAGAGTAGATATTTGATCTCTTAGATGTTANAGACCTGCGCGATTACAATGCAGTGTCCTCGGTATGCAAGAGGTAATACCATGGTGGGAATGAGAAAAATCCATCATCCCACCACGGGTAAACAAATAGGGCACGAAAAAAAATATGGTTGTTGATAATTTATGTGGAGCATGGAACTCTGTCTATCGCAGCCTATCTAGATGAAGTGATTATTGTTGATGAATATGCCATTGGAGCGCCCGTGTTACTAAATGACCAGTGTTTGATATCTTGTGGAGTTAAGATATCTTGTGAATGAGATTTCAACACAATTAATTCATTGGAATTGGCATTGGTTGTTCACTTAGACCATAAATAACATTGTTCGATAAATGTGGTTATTTATGAATGGGAAATCAGGAATATAGGAGAAAAATCAATCGACGTTTGTAATTGAAGGTCATTTCAAATGAAAGCTATATTTTAAATTAATCACTTTCATAAAGAAAGAGATGATGAAATTGTTGTTGTTGGGTGTCCACATAGTTTATTCGATTTCTGTGAAAGAGGGCACAAGATTGTGGTGTTTTATGTGTACAATCCTATAACATCACAAACAATATTGTAGTCAAATGAGCGTGTTGCGGGATTGGGATTTTTGTAAATGTGGTTGCAGGGGTGATGAAGTCATTATGGAAGGAAAATTGGTGTATGAGAAATGCATGGAAACTCCCATGGTGACAAACCTGAAGAAATTGAGAGACTCTGATTCTAATCTAGTAGACCCCTCCATGTAGCGGAAATTGATTGGCTCATTGATGTATCGAGTTAATACCAGGCCAAACATTTGCTTTGTTGTGAACACGTTGAGCTATTTCTAGGTGGAATCGAGACATGAGCATTGGATAGTCGCAAAGCACATTTTGAGATATTTGCATGGCATGCTAAATTATGGTTTAAGATATGTCTTATGTTGATGTTTGAGTCAGCATCATGAGACATTCTCCCATAGGGTCCTGTGTGGACTAGTAGAGGAAAATGTGAAATTCATCTTGACATGCCTCATATGGTCATATGAAGGAACCAAGACATTGGTTTCACAAGGAAACCTCGATATGTATTGGGGGACATCAGTTCCATGAGGGAACCTCGATGTGACCTAGAGATGTTTGAGGCAACAATGTGAGACATTCTCCCCAAAGGGTCCTGTGTGGACTAGTAAGGGGGAATGTGGAATTCATACTAACATGCCTCAGATGGTTAGATGAAGGAACCAAGACATTGGTTTCACAAGGAAACCTTGATATGTCTTGTGAGACATTGGTTCCATGAGAGAACTTTGATATGTCTTAGACATGTGTTCCATGAGGGAACCACGAGATATCTAGTATGGACACAGTTCAAGAGTGAAACTTGAGGTTGGACACTTCAAGATATTGGGGTTTCCAATATACTTTCATGTACCCAAGGAGAAGAGTACCAAGCTAGACCCTTCAGGGAGAAATGTTATAACCCTAAATTGCACTATCCCTGCTTACCTGGCATCAGGCCAACTCACGCCTCTTCTTAGCCAAAGCCATGCTGAGTAAATCCTCAAAAAACCCTTCAAAACAAGTAACCCGCGCCCTAACTTCTCACTGGGCGCGGGCATCCGCCTGCTGCCTTCTTACTGCACGCGGGTATCCGCGGGCTAGCCTAAAACAGCCCGCGAGTACCTAACAATGCAAAAAATCAGGAAAGTTTCCGCCGAGACTCGGGGCTTTTTGTCAGTTAACTGAAACTCTCCGCCATGCATGGCCGAGATTTCGACTAAAACCCTAGCTCTTCCTAACCTATAAA